>CBVK0100182303.1:0-27841 GCA_900067695.1 Picea abies
ATTCCCCTTCTTTATTAATGGTGGATCTCCTCAAAAGTGATACATTTTGACAGCAATAGGGTGTGCGAATCAACAACCCTCAATACTTCGGAAACTGAAGTATTTATAATACAAAATACAAACGCTCCTATCATAACTGATCAGGACGTGCTCATGCTATTTTTAGACTAACTAACTTAACTAATCAAAACTGTTTTGATGACTCAATACAACAGTATGCTAAATTTCAGGGGTAGGCCGTTGNNNTTTTGATGACTCAATACAACAGTATGCTAAATTTCAGGGGTAGGCCGTTGGTGAGGTGCCTCCGCAGCCTCTTCTGACAGGACAGGTGATTGGATGCGACAACTCATCTGCTAGTCTAGTAGATCACACAACTCCTCCCATCTAATATGACTTGGCACTATGACTTTAAGCAGTCTCCTATACACTTCATCCATGTCTGTGTACTTAGCAAATGTGGGCTTGATGACGAATATGTGCTTAATCTCGTGCTGGATACTAATATCCAACTGCAAGGCATCCATGAATGCTTTTCCTATGATGCTTCCCTGTATGCCTGCAAACTTAGAATTGTCCTAGACATTTCAACCAACCTTTTCTTATAGTCAGGGAGCGTCATTAATTTGTCATTAATGACCTTCATACCAGGCAGGCCCTTCCTTTACAGAGCGTCTATCTTGTGGAAAAACTTCTGCACTCCTTGATCCATAACTTGGATTTTCTCCTCGAGCTGAAGCATGAGACCTCTTTTGGTCGGAACTCTTTTCACCTCCAATATAGTCTCTATCATGTCCTCGATCTTCAATTCTTCGAGTTCCTCCTTGGTTTTGGAATTCAGGAATCTTATGATTTCATTAGCCTGTGCCGGCATGTCTCCCAGCTCAGTTCTGATTTTCTCCACAGCCTGCTTGCTCCTCTCGAGCAACTTGTTTTGTTCAAACATAATTTGAACCATTGGCCAGATTTCATTTATGGACTTGGAAATATAAGTCCACACGATCTCTTTCACCTCTGCCAAAGTTTTCCCGGCCATTATCTGTTTCTGAAGCTAATGTAACTCCTTCTTGATTTGCTCATTTACCTGTTTCTCTTTGGACAGACTAGCCTGGAAAGAAGTATTTAGCTCTTGGAGATTCTCTACTTCTTTCTTAAGCCTGCTGATTTCAGACTCTTGCAGGTTCATTCTCTCCATAGACTGGGCCAAGTTTGTTGCTCCCTCTAGTAGTGGCACTACTGTAGCAGATGGAACGACTGTCACTGTTGTTGTGCTCAATCCTGCAATTGGGATAGCACTTAATGGGATGCCTTCCATTGTCTTTGTTTGCTCTTTCTCTCTCAGCAGTCTTTCCATCTTTGCTTCCATCTCTTTTAACTGAGCGTTCTGCTCCATGAGTAATTTTAGCATCTCATCCTTTTTTCTTTCCTTTTCAGCTATCTCCTTTGCCTGTGGGTCTTCCGTTGGAGGGAGCTTTATCTGTTTTCTCAAAGACGCGATGTCAACGTTTTTATTTTTAATCATCTCTTCAACTGCTTTGACATTCGCGGGGTCATAACCAATTTTGAGGACCAGCTCCTCCAATGTTTTGATTTTGTTGTCTTTTGTGAAAGACGAAATTTTCTCTAGCTTCAGTTGGGTCTGGGCATTGCTCAAAGCTACCCGGAATTTTGATGGAGAGGCTGTAGCATGGGCCAAAGTGTGGAAAACCATCTCGCTGGTTTGCTTGTGTAGATCCATCTGATCTGTTGGATGCACGTCTTTAGCCTGAAACTCAAATGTGGCCCTTTTATAATCTGATATAACCTTGGGATCTGGCACTTGTGCTTGGACGAAGGCCATATGCATCCTACCTTTCTCTGTATCAAACGCTGAAAGAAGCCTGTGTTGAGATGTGGACGACTGCTTCTGGAACTGGGCATAAGTGCTGGTAGTAAGAGTCTGATTTTTCTTCTTGATCAAATCATATTTTTCAAACATGCCCAACTTGGGCCCAGTCTTGCTTGGTGTAGCATCTGTGGGAGAGTCTGTGGATTTTAACGCTTTTGCTACTTCCTTGTGCTGACTTGAGCCGAAAGGTAAACTGGCGGGCTTGACCCCTGTGGTGGCCACTATGGTAGTTGTGATCTCTTGCTCCACTTTCATGCCTGTTGTTGGAACTGTCCTTGGCTTTTTGGCGTGCATCTTAAATTCCTCCGAAGACACCTCAGTTATAGGAGAAGACGATTCTTGTCGGGGCCTCTTTTCCTTGGGATTCTGAGGTGTGGCAGTGGGTGGTGCACTTGTTGAGGGTACCTGCCTTTCCATCTTGACATTTGGTTCCACATCCACCAACGTATCAGGCTCCCATTCTGTTTGATTAGCAAATTTCTCGATTTCCGGCCTGGGCTCATGTGCATATGCCTGGGCTCATGTGCATATGGGGCATTCTTATTTTTGACTCTCATCTCATAAATGATCCTGTAGGGATCATACTGCCAGGTGAAACTTGTCAGAAATTTCATTTCCCTCAACAGTTTGTCTGCTTCATCCCCCGCACCTCTACTATTGCAAATGAAAGAGCCTATCTGCCCCTTAATCTGCAATTATTGCTTCTTTTTAAGGGAAACAAAGTGAATATCATCAGAATTCATAATTTGTCTAATATATTCCAGTGTGAGAATTCTTACCGGTATATATCTAGGAAGCTTGTACGGTTCCAACTCGCACCCATAAACTCGGATCTCGGAGTGATTCTGATACAAGTACCAGTCTCCTGTCTCCGCATTGTCCGAGAGGTGTAGAATTCTCCGGACTTTGTCATTTATCCATGGCTTAGGCATGCCACTCAACATACTTACCACAGGGTGGTAAAACTGATCAATGAACGTTGTGAAGTTGTATTCGACAGAATTGTATTTCAGAAGAGACGTCCACGCTGTGACTGGCTGTGGCCTCCCGTCGGTGTCCATCTTCTGCATGGAGAAATTGAACCTGTCTGCTTGGAAATAGACAAACATGTAAGCCAGAATAGATGAATACCTGAACATGCCTTCTGTGGCGAAATTAACCAATTGTTCATGGATGTTATTGGCTAGGAAAGTGTTGTAGTTGAACTGCATGGTCAGCTGTTCGTCATTTGAGAAGATAGATAGAAAACCCAGGATGGGTTCTTCTACCCATTTATCGGAATAATACCCAAGCAGGGCACACAGGGAGGAAATAATTTGATTTCCTTTGGTGGGAAACAGAGAATATGGGTACGGGGGATTTGTGGAAGGGAATGGAGCAGAAGTGGGAAGGAAAAGCTCAACTATCTGAGCTCTCTGCGGGAAAGTCATCTTTTGATAAATCTCAGTGAGGATTTCCAGGTTGAATGGGGACGCAGATTCTCGGCGGGTTATCTGCATCATTTGGTCAATATCCTCTAGGGTGATGAAGAAGAGGATGTCCCAGAATGAAGAAACAATGGCTTTCTGGTCGGGGACGTAGTGAGCTTGGCACTTGAGTGAAAATTCTGGGAAATGGTGAATTTGGGGGAAAAGGTACAGTGGAAAATTGGACTCCCAGAGTCCAATTTCGTCACTCTGGTCTAGGACGACTTCCCAGAGCTATGACTGTAGATCGGAGAAGTCAAAAATGCATGTAGTGTCCGCTATTAAGCGATCTTTATCGACCAGAGGGATTTTATCCAGGTCAACCGGAGGAGGAATGAACAGGTTCTCTTCCTCTTCAGTTTTCTTCGTCTTAGACACCATTTCGGCAACTGTACCTGCAACAAACAATACGTTAGTGGGGGCGACTGACTGTAGGTGAAAACGATGTGGGAGCGATGGAGGAAAAGGAGGTTTCTGGCGTGATGGATGAATAACGAATACAAAGGAAAATGGTAGTTTTATTCAAAAATGGGTTGGTCGGATGCGGGAAAAAGGTCAGCGTGACAATGGGTATATTACCCAGTAATTAATGGACAACGGGTCACTTGGGGTGATATGGCAGGTGACAGTGACCAAAGTATACGGACGACTGACGTGGAGGTTTGTGATTGGGGGTAAAAGTCACCAAAGGAGGTTGTCCATGATTGAAGGGGGTTATGGCGCTGACAACGTGGACTGACAACAGTAACAGGATGGGACTTCGACCCGGGAGCAAGTGGGACAAGTGGACTTAGTGGAGGATGACGTCCAGGGGCGACGGGTGTCAGACAACATGTGGAGGATGGGACCTTCGGATCAATAGGAAAGTGCCATCCGTGAAATGGGCCCGCCGCAAAGAATATTCTTTCCGGACCCCCCTTTTGATTAAAAGTAGAACACCAAGGGGGGTCCGGAATCCATCGTAATCCATTGATCCGTGCATCGATCTCCTGACCGTAGATCTTGGCGCGTCTTTTAATATCAATTCCGGACCCCCCCCTCCATTAAAGGCAGAAAGGAGGGGGGGTCCGGAATTCAATTTGGATCGTCGATTAGAGCGCTCCACTTAGGGCCGTTCAGATCTGCGCCTGCTTTATAACCAATTCCAGACCCCCCCCCTCCGTTAAAGGCAGAATGGAGGGGGGGGTCTGAAATCCAATGTGAGCCATGGATTTGCGTGCTCTGTTCTGGACCGTCCAGATCTGCGCAAAGATTATTGCCGATTCCAGACCCCCCCCCCCTTGGTTAAAAGAAGAACACTAAGGGGGGTCCGAAATGCTATATTAACCGTTGATCCAAGCGCTGTGATCTGAACCATTTAAAAGTGAACGAAGCATAGGTCGGGAGCGGAAAATGTCATATGTAGGCAAAACTTAGGATTAGTGCTTTCTTATGGGTTTTATTCAATTTTGTTATAGACACCACCAAGGGGACCTTGTTCTAACTACCTTAAGGCAAGGAAGGACTTGATGTAGCTCTTTCTTCGAGTGGGTTTTATTTGGGCAAGGCAGGCCAAGCAGTCAATCTACATTCTAACCTACTTCATGAGACAAATAACCTGGATTGAACTGTTGGGTTAAGATATTATTCTTCCTAAGGGATATCTGACCAGGATTAGACAATCTGATCAGATGCATTCACTAATTCTATCCTAAGGGGCTATCTGACCAGGATTAGATGGTCTTATCAGATGTATTCACTAGCTCTAACCTATGGGCTATCTGACCAGGATTAGACAGTTTGATCAGATGCATTCACTAGCCTATCAACATTGAAAATTTAAAAGGACTTGGTCATGCTTGAAAGGTATGACCAAGTCACTGTTATTTCATGGGGCTTCGTTTCAATTATTTTTTGCCCTCTTTTATTTTCTTTTTCCTTTCTTCTTTTTTTTTCTTTTTCCTTTTACAAAATGAAAATCAATTTTCCAATAAAAACACTAGATATAGATAATATCCACAATATCCAAGTCATAAGTTGATTCCCATAATTTATGGGGTGATAACAGAGTGAAGAGTTCAAGAAACCCAAGTCGGAGTCACAATGTATTACAAAGATAAAAGAGATCAAGAAGAAGGTGTCCGGACCTATTTGGGAATTCGATCAAAGATTCAAAACCTTAACAGGCCGATTGAATTTTCAGATCCCAGACGAACAGAACAAAGAATGGTTCATTGCTGCCCTCTTACCACACATCATAGTTCCCTTGATGCAACAAAATATTTCTTCACAGTCTGAGGTGCTGGAGATCACCATGAAGTTAGAATCAGCCCCTATGGGAGAATACAACTTAGGTATGAGTCAGATCTTGAGTCAATTAACTAGTTTGTCTCTGTAGGTCGAAGATATGAAGAAATACAAGGGAAAAGATAAAAGAGAAGAAATTTGGTGTGTTAGATGCAGATTAGAAGGCCATGACAAGGAACACTGTCCCCTATTCAATGAATACTTGGATTCTAGAGCCCCAATCCCTTTGAAGCAAGTCACCTTACCTTGGTGTGAGGTATGCAGAAATAGACATTGCCTTGGTGAGTGCTACTACATGCAAAAGTATGTTCAGACACCTACAAATTTGTACTTTACATTATGTAAGTCATTAGGACATGATGATAGGGATTGTAGGGCTTACAATCTCATGCATGGAAGGTCGAGAGACATATATAAGATTCAAGGTGAAGTACACCAAGAAGGAAACACTACACAATATAACTCTACTGGGAGAGGCAACTTCAATCCTCGCAGTGGGTTCAGAGGAAGAGGACAAGAAGGAGGAATGGGTCAAGGCTGAGGATAGATCATCTGTTATCACTGCGCACAACTAGGACACCTTGCAAGGGATTGCTAGAAACCTTGTACTACTTGCAGCTACTGTAGCTCATTTGACCATGTTATAGAAGATTGTCTTGTGCTGCTAGCTAAGCTTCAGGAAAGACGAGGACCTCAGTAGAACCCGCAAGTGCAACTAATATATGATGAACCTCATGGAGAAGACCCTAGAGTCTCTGTTATAACCAGAGGAGTCATTGTTACAGGAGAAGACACTGACCCAAGGAAAGATTACAGAATATTCAGGAATCAGGAAAGGTACAGAGAAGACACAAATGTTTGATGCAAAAAAATAAAGACAAATATTTGAGGAAGCTAGAAAATAATTCAGAGGAGACCAAGGCTCTTCATCGAAGACAATACTAGAAGTGATATAATATGGAATGCTTCTAGAATTTGATCAGTTTGCTTCACCAAAGGAAGGAAAATATGTAAGAAAGCTCAAGGAAGTTTTATATACTTGTATTAAGTTGATTCAGGATGAAAGCGTTGTACAAGAGTTACAAAAATTAATCAGACAATATGAGCTAGGAAATATAGACCCCTTACTGAATAGGGCAGTACACCAAATCGGTAAGAAGAGAAAGAAAAATAAGGAATCACATTTTAATTCTCAAATAGGAGAGTATGAGATAGATTATGTAGTCCTCGACTTAGGGTCGGAGGTCAATGTCATGATGAAGCAAACTTGGGAACTGATGGGAAAACTGAAGTTGATCTATTCCCCTATCAAGCTTAGGATGGCCAATAAACAAGTTGTAAGCCCTTTTGGCAGATTAAAACATGTCCCTATGGACATTGATGGAGTTAGAACATTTGCATATTTTGAGGTAATTGAAATAATTGATGATATTTGTCCTTACCCCGCATTGTTAGGAATTGATTGGGCTTTCAATAAATCCACTGTGTTTGATTTAAAGAAAAGACATATGACTTTTGAAAGAGATGGCCTAAGGGTCATTACACCCTTAGATCCATATGAAGGTCAGCGATACACATAACCTATCAGAAAAGAAGACCACGCATATGCACTAGAATATATATATATATATAAGATAACATCCAAACAATAGGACTAATTTAATCCTACAGACGATGGGAACCTAATCTGGTGAAGTGAGAACACATGTTCATCAGACTCAGAAGAAGCACTAGAGAATTGGCATAATAGGATGTATGAAGTATCTACAATAATATGTGCTAGATTAACCAAATAAGTTCATTGGATTGACACAACAGTAAGCAACTTACCCACCTTTGATGGTCTGAATCCTTTAGAAAACTTCTTGTCATACTTTGAAGAAAGTGTACCTATACAACAAAGATTATTGGTGATGGATGAGGCCCTAAAAGACACACCAGCAATATGGTGGGGGGAACACAAAAGTAACATTAAAGATTGGGTACAGTGTCGCACCCTGATGAAAGTGTGATTCTTAGCACAAGTAGAAGGCTACAAAGATCGATACACAAGTCGAAGCTGCCAAAAGGACCATGTGTGAAGATGTGAGGAAGCCTAGAGAAACATTACTCAAGAACAATGGGTGCACAAATTCATTAACACACTGGACACCACCCCTATCAACTGGTACCTCCAAGCAGAGTGGCACCTCATCACTATGGATTGGGAAGGTATGAATCAGAATTTTGTAACTACCTTCTTATTTGAAAGCCAATTTCCTTCAATAGATCAAGCATTACAGATTGTGAGAAAGAAGGTATTCGAGGAAGCATCTAGCCTTCCTTTGGAACAAGAAGAGGACGAATGGACTGCACCTCTCCAAAAACTACAAGGCTGTTACAACATCAACGTTGATGAAGACGATGATCCTAGGAAGGTGAACATCACAGGAATAGAAGGCCAAAGAGACGTAGAAGGACCAGGAGTTGAGATGAAATTCATTGGACAACCTGTTTACATGAGGAGTTGAGGAGTTGAGCTTCTTGTTTACATGATCCCTTCCCTACACCATTCACTTATGAAGTGTTAGATAATGTGGGAGGCTAGGAAGTATATTCTTTTACAGATGGATTTTCAAGATACCATTAGATCTGGATTGCCAAGGAATATCACCATAATACCACATTTGAAACAGAATGGGGATCCTACCAATACACAGTAATTCCATTCAGATTGAAGAATGCCCCAACCATCTTTTCCAAGGTGGTGGTCGAAGCATTCAAGGAATTTATGCATAAATTTCTAGAAGCATATTTTGATGATTGGAATGTTTTCATTTTATTGAAGAATCATATTGAATATCTAAGGCTAAGGTTGGATAAATGAAGGCAGTGCCAAATTTCTTTGAACCTGAAGAAATGTATTTTATTTTCACCATTTGTAGTGTTGTTAGGTCATATTGTATGCAATCAAGGATTGTTGGTAGATCCATCCAAGATCACCATTATAGTTGATCTACCCCCTCCTACTTCAGTTAAACAGCCACACTCTGCTTTGGGACACACAAGCTACTACAAGAAGTTCATTAAGGGATATTCTCAGATCACAACACCCATGGAGAAGATGTTGAAGAAGGATTGTCAGTTTAGTTGGACAGAAGAATGCCAGTAGAGCTTCGACACACTGAAATGGAAAATGGTTACTGCACCTATTCTGGTTTTCCCAGACTGGACCAAGGAGTTTCATGTGCATGTCGATGCGTATTCCATTTCTTTAGGAGTTATGTTAGCACAACCAGGAACAAGAGATATTGACCACCCGTTATCCTTTTCTAGCAGGAAGCTATTATGCTGAAATTAATTACACCACCACTGAGCGAGAAGGGTTAGCCATGGTGTACGCGCTGTAGAAGTTCCACCACTACTTGTTGGGAGGGCACTTTAAAATGTTTATTGATCACTCTGCACTAAAATACCTAGTTAACAAGCCAGTTTTGGGGGGAAGGATATGCAGATGGCATCTTCTGTTTCAAGAATATGATTTTGAGATCATAGTAAAGCCAGGGATAATGAACAAAGGTCCTGATCACTTGTCGAGGTTGGAACATGGAAAAGAGACGACCAATTTGGAGGATGCACTACCAGATGCACAACTATTGGCCATTAGGAAGATTGATGACCACTTTGCCGAGATAGTCTAGTTCCTATCAACAGGAATAACACCTAGTGAATATACAATTCTCTAGAAGAAACAACTAGTAGTGTGTGTTGTTGACTTCTCACTTATAATTGGACATCTATACAAGATGAGACCTGATGAGGTATTAAGAAGATGTGTTATGAAGGCAGAATGACCACTGATCCTCGCAGAATCTAATGAAGGCATCACATGAGAGAATTATGTAGGAAAAGAAACTGCCCAGAAGGTTCTGAGAGTTGTCCTTTGGTGGCCTACCTTACACAGAGATTCTAAAGACTATTCCAGAGCTTGCGATGTATGCCAAAGAGTTGGGAAACAATCCAAAAGAGATAAAATTCCATTAGCACCACAACTGACCCTACAAGCATTTGAGAAATGGGTCATTGACTTCGTTGGACCTATAAATCCACCAGGAAAGCACACATGAGAAAGGTACATAATTACTGCGACATAATACTTGACCAGATGGGCCGAAGCAAGAGCAGTTAAGGAGTGTAGTGCAACTACAGTTGTGCGCTTCATATTTGATGACATCATAGCCAGGTTTGGATACCCCAAGATCCTTATGAGCGATCAAGGAACACATTTCATCAATAAGTTAGTTGAAGCCCTGACTGAAGAATTTGCAGTCCACCATCAAAAGAGTACACCTTATCATCCACAAGAAAATGGGACAGTTGAAGCATTCAAAAATATTTTGGAAACAACACCAACTAAGATTTTTAGTGTGAACAGGGATGATTGGGATTTAAGAGTACCAGCAGTATTATGGGCCTATAGAACCACTTGCAAGAAACTAACAATGTAGACACCTTTTAAGTTGGTATATGGTCTTGAAGCTATTGTTCCAATGGAATATCTGGTACCAAGCCTAATAATTGTTGCCTTTACATATATGGATGACCCTGATGCTGTTCAAGAGAGGCTTGCATAGTTGGTTGAACTGGAGGAAGACAAATTTATTGCAGAATTCCATCAGCAGGTACAGAAGGAAAGAGAGAAGGCCTACCATGACAGGCACATTAGGAAGAAGGAATTTAAAAAAGGTGATCTAGTGTTTATATATGATAGCAATTTCATAAAACATCCTGGGAAGTTCATAACGCATTGTCTAGGGCCATATGAGATCACTTATGTTACAGAGGGAGGAGCTGCGCAATTGAAGACTTTGAATGGGGAGTGGAAGGAAGGATTAGTGAATGGGAGTTGAATGAAGTTGTACTATAAAAACCATTTTCCTCACATCTCTCAGTAGAAGCATGAAGAAAAGGTTCTAGGTACCAGGTGGAGTTGAAATTGGGTACCAGACACAGAAAATGCAGTCTGCACAAGGAAAAAAGAGGAGGAATCAAGAAAAAAGTAGAGATTGCACTACGCAATTAGAAGTCAAAGTAAAAGAGAAAGACCAGATATGAATTGGCTCGATATGAGTCACAGGTGAGTGTTAGGGGCTTGTTGGCCCTTGGTTAGGGAAGTATGTGAAGATCAAGGAAGAAAAGGGAGAATGAGAACTTCGCAGAAGAAATAGTGATTGTTATTGGGTCGAAGTGAGGAAAAGAGAAGAAAAGATGGAGTGAAGTAATACATTGGACAAGGATATCAAGGATGATAGATAAACAATAAAGAAGGATCGTAGACAACTCATCAAGCGAGAAAATCTAACGTTTGATGCTTTGGAGCACCACGCGAGAAGGAAGGAAAGACATGCTGGCGAAGCCCTGAAAATACAGGTCAAGTTGACCTAGGGTTTTGGTATCTAGGGTTTTGGACACCTAAGTTTGGCCTAAGGATGTCGGTCAGCTATTGTAATGTATAAATATAGGTCAAGAAGACCTGGGTTGGGTTGGTGTCAAGATTTTCATTGTTGTTATTGATTTAGTTGTTGTTGTGAGAGACTGTTGTTGTGCGAGAGAGAAGTGCTAAAAGTGAGATTCTTCTGGTATTGTAAGATCTTCAACTGGGTGTGAAGATCAACCCTGCAACTTGGTTCATAGGGAGGGGAGAGAAAGAGAGGATAAGAAAGAAGATCTTCTAGCTAAGAGTGCAGACAAGAACTGTATTCTTCATCCTAATATATTATAAAGCATGGTTCTGTGGACGTAACCCTAGAGAGAGGGTGAACCACATACATCTTTTGTTGTGTGTGATTAGTATTTTATCTCTGTCATTGATATACTGTGATTGCATTACTGTTTTATATCTGATAAGTAGATGTGCAGAATATTTCTAAGTTGATAAGTGATATATGAATACTATGTTGTTCTTGTGTTAAATCCACTTGATCTTCCCTTTGGTTGTAGACATCTCTATCCTGCAACCCCCTCATAACTGCTTCGGGTAAGACTGCATATGCTTCACAGGTATTTTTGAAAGGGCCAATAGTTAGATATTTTCGGTGCTCTCTTGGAGCTGAACCTAGGGTCTGCTCCTATGCCAACAATCCAGTCGAGGGTATTTATGTTGTTGTGATGTAGGTTTGATCACTGCAATATTTTCACCAGTTTTAATCAATTTCCTACGTTATCTTTTCCCTCTTACACTAAGTATATTGGAATTGGAGGATCTAATCGAGTTGTTACAGTAGCATTGTGATGTATATTTGATCATCATGTTGTTATAACTGTGTCATTTAGGCATATCTTAGTGTCTAAAACTTCAGGTCCAAGAGGATCTTGTTCTTGAATCTTTTCTTCCTTAGGTTGTTGGAAGACCGAATGTCCATAGCAGACTCTTACATTTTCTCACCAAGTCTTCTCTATGCTCATTTTACACTCAACTTCCTGACTGGAGTTAGATCAAGACCTCACTTTCTTATTCTTTTCCTGGTCTGGGATTCTGAGTTAAAGCAATATTCTCTTGGGTCTGCGCCCATTCGACCACACTTATTCATTCATTCTGACATATAAAAATTATGGGTATTAGGCTTACCTTTTCTACAATCCAAAGGTGACTTCTGGTGCTAACACCATGAAAAGAGGGGAGACCCATTGTCTATAAAAAATTGAATAGATAAAGTTAGTTGTGAGCAATTTTTGTATCTCCTCCTTGATTATGTCCTTCAGTGTCGGAATCATCTAACGCTAGGGCTGGAAAATGGGTCTGGATCCTTCCTTGATGTATATTTTTTGTGTTCATAAGTCATGATGGATTCCCTTCATTTCAAAGTAAAACCAAGTGAAGGAATCACCATTTTTTTGTAACACTTTAACTAGTCGTTCCTTTTGTTGTGAACATTATTTCCTAACACTTTAACATTTTTTTGTAACACTTTAACTAGTCATTCCTTTTGATGAGTTGATTTTCAAGTTTTTCTAAGGGTTGATTTATATGGTTTATGTAGGGGACCCTTGGTATTTTTTTGGTGGGGATTCATGTTCTACGGGTGAGATTCTTTTTGAGGCTAAAGAATCTTATGTTTTAAGTTGCATAACATGCTAAAGAATATGTGATTTTGTTGAGGAAGAAGAAGCTATGAAATCATTGATTTCATCATCCTATGTTTTCTCTCTAATGGATAAGTATTGATCGATAGAGAGGCCTTGATGAGCTTCTCCTTCTTCATCACTATCTTCTTTGTTGGCCTAGAGTGGTGTTTCAAAGTATATGGTTGGTTTGGTGGGAGGATATAGGGTTAATTTCTTTTTAGAGGTGTTTTTGGAAATGGTCATGTTGTGTGACCTAAAAGCAATGTAAGCATCAATGGTGGCCATCCAAGGCCTTTCTAGGATTAAAGGATACCCTCTTAGAGATATTTCCAGTAGTAGGACCATAAATTCAGTGGGATATTCCCATGAATATACGAACATTTCTACATCTTCTACGATTTCCTTCGGTTTGATGGTTGATCTGTCAGCAATTTGGAGTACGATTGGGGTTTCCCTAAGGCATGTGATTCCTAAGGCTTGCATTGTCTCGCATTTCATGACGTTAATAGAAACACCGAGGATGATTCATTTTTTATTAATAAGTATATTATTAATTTTCATATTAACTAGCAGACTACCAGAGTCTGAGTATTTGGCTACGATAACTCCCCCCATCATTAAATCTGAGAGTTTACCAATAACATGGACAATTTGTGGATCCTTATGCTTTCTACCAGGTTTCCTTAAGAAAATTTCATGTACCACTTTTAAATAAATAGGCACATCCTTCATGGCTTGGAATATCGGTATTTTAACACACACATTCTTGAGTTCCCCCAAAAATTCAAACTCAGGATGAGTAAGAGTTTTCTCTAGGTTTAATATTTCTATATAGTGTGGGTTTTGAAGTTCAGGGTGGGAATTATTAGCTTTCAAAGGTTCTTGAGATTATTTTGGTTCTAATTATTCATTCTAGACATCCTCATTTATATGTTCAATATGCATATGAGGTTGGTCCTTGGTTAATGTCTTCCTGGATCGAAGGTGGGTATCATTGCAATCCAGGGAAGATATGTAATAGGTAGGGTAGCAGCAAGTCCAACAACTTGCATTGGTTGTACTAGCCTTCTACTATCAGGGTTAGGGATGGATTATGCAGGTAGTTGTGGTCAAGGAGGGGTTGATTTTGTTAGGGACCTAACCTCCCTAACCCCTCACGTAGGTAGAATAATATATTTTCCATGTAATAAAGGCCAATATTAACAAGGAAGAATAAGTCAAATGTAAGAATACCTAATAGAAGATTTCGCTTCTAGAAGATCTTCTTCTAGAGTGTTCTTTTGGTAGATAGATTTAGTATAAATAGAAGTCGAGGGCATGATAAGTTTTGTCTTGAGAATTGTTGTAATAGAGCGTTTCTCTGTTGGAGGTTGCCCCCTCAAAGAGGCAAGTGAACATTATTTCCTATCAATAAAGGCATTATTTTAGTGTTTTGGTTTCATCTATTGTGTTGTTCCACTGTTATTCTCTGCAATATTTCTAATTTCAACTATTATAATAGATCAGGTACCTTACAAGTGGTATCAGAGCACTTTCCTTGGCAGAAAATTGTGGGTTATTTTATTTTAGGGTGGATACGTATTTTGACATCTTAAAGCTACATATATATATCGTTCAAAGCACAAATATGTGATCAAGGAAGCATACACGTAGGAACTACAAGTGGTACTTAAGCACACATTGTTGGCCACCCTTGTAAACCCTATTGATACCCCTTCGATTGGTAGCGCATCAGACAACACCTGTATACAGATCGACCTAGATATCATGAAGCCCTCCATAGATAAACCAATCAGTCATTTGAATGAAATAGTGCTATTGAGAACAACACTTGTGAAGATACTCTCTAGTACTTGGGTAATCAGGTAGTACAGCTAAGGGAATGGTCTAGCCTCCTTAGTTGGTCCCTAAGATATTGGGTCGAGTACTATTGTTGGACCTAGCACATATATCATAGAGATGTAGCACATGGAAAACCATTATCTATAGAAACCTTTAATACCCTAACCCTTGGTACATAAACATAAAAAAAATAGACAAGATCTATTTCTGTGCAACTTTACCTCCTGCATTTTGGTTGCAAAATTACTACACATTTTTTCCTGTTAAGAATTTGGGCCTTTCAACACTGGAGTATTCTTCATATCAGAGTATAACATTGCAGGAATTAAAAAAAAGTTTGGATCCTACTTGAACCATTATTTCATCCCTATCCCATTGGATTCCTATATTCACCCCGATCACAGTCATACCTATCATTTTTCAGCAAAAACAATATATGTGGACCTGATCCCCTTCCAACCCCCTTATTTGGGACTTGCCCCATTGGATTCCCCTTGTCACCTTGATCATCATGATACCCTTGAACCATAACCAATTTTTTGTGTGGTCCCACCCATCCCTTTATGGTTCCCCCCTTCATCATGGCCAATACCCATAGCCAAAATCTTGAAGCTTGCCTCAATACCTTGTCCTTTGATTTCGCAAAGGCTCAGAAGGAAGTGTGGAAGATCAGTGCCAATATTACAACCATCAATAACAAAATTAATTCCAACATATACACAAAAAAGGAAACCTTGAAACAAGACCTCTCTATCTAGATTGAATCCTTCACTGGCAAAATATGTGCCAATTTGAATATCACTGGAGACCTTACCTCCTCTAACCCACCTTTTCACCCTGAAGGTGAAACTTCCTCAATTTCCTTTCCTTTTCATCCCCATCACTTTCAAAATGACATACGCCTTCCATGAGTGGATGCGAACAAATATGATGGCTCGGATCCCACCGGCTGGGTAACTCAAATGGAACACTATTTCTCTTTGTACGACATTATGGATGAGTTGGCCAAAATCCGGTATGGTGTTCTCCATCTAGATTAAGAACATTAGAAATGGAGAAAAAATTCCCACCAAGGGTATGTGGCTTGGACATAATTTTTTGCAGATATTTATGAATGCTTTGATACTAACACCCACCATTTAGGCCATTTGACAAAGTTGAAACAATATGGCACAGTGGAAGACTTTATAGTTTCTTTTGAGTGATTGGCTTTCCGTACTGAGGGCATGTCTGATGCTTTTTTCTGAGAACACTTTATCAGTTGCCTCAAGGATGAGATATGTTCCCACATCCTCATGGCTCACCCCCAGAGTACTTAGATACTAAAATAACTAAGGAATAATAGTAGGTTATCTCTTCTAAAACTAGGAAAACCCTCATTTATTCCTCGCACTAAACTAGTCACTCCCACTCCTCCTTCCACTCCATTAAAGATCCATAAATTGACCCGAGTAGAAATGGTTGAACGCCAACTCAAGGGCCTTTGTTATAATTGTGATGACAAATATTTTCCTAGGCACAAGTGTAAGAAAAAAAAAATTATGGCCATCTCTGAGGATGTTTCTGAAGAAGAGGTGGAGGCTCCCCCTGTGACCGAGTCACTTGAACCCACTAACCTGACTCCACCCTCAGAGCCCCCAGAAGTTGAATCAGTCATTTCCTTAAATTCTCTCATTGGATTCTCTACTCCCCAAACCCTCAAGATAATTGGTTACATTAAGCATCGTAAGGTCATCATCGTCATTGACAGTGGTAGCACCCATAATTTTATCCATCGCCACATTACCCAAGAAACTAATTGGTATATACAAGAAGTCAAAAAATTTCAAATCATGATTGCCAATGGAGGGTCCATGAAATGTGGGGGATGTTGTGAAAATGTGAATCTCCAAATTGGTCAGCACCACATGAAATTTCATATGTTTTTTATTGACATGGGTGGTTGTGACAATGTGCTTGCTATCAAATGGTTAAGGACTATGGGTCCCATTCTCATGGATTTTAAGGAATTAACCATGCAATTAAACCAAGAGGGAAAACAATATAAGTTATGAGGAATCATAGTAGGTTACCCTGAGATCATCAGTTCCCATTGCATGTAAAATATCCTAAAAAAGGTCATTATGAAATTATTGCACAACTCCATTCCATTCACGCCATTGAGACACCATTTGTGTCTCTTGGCTTCCAATCCATCCTCTCTGAAAATCAAGTTGTTTTTTCCACTCCCCTTGGAATTCCTCCTTCTCATGGTGTTCATGATAATCCCATTCCCCTCATCCTTGACAACCTTCTTCTGAATGTTCATCCCTATCATCATCCATTTTCTCAGAAAAATGAAATTGAGAAAATTGTTCAAGAATTGCTTACTGCAATCATTATCCATCCTAGTACTAGACCCTATTCTTCTCCTATATTCGTGGTACTTAAGAAATAAGGATTTTGACACATGTATCCCTACTTTTTCACCCTCAACAAACTCACCATAAAATACAAATTTTCCATTCCTATCATTGATGATCCCTGGGATGAATTAAGTGGTGTGCAATTATTTACTAAACTTGATATTCGTTCTGGATGCCACCAGATAGATATGAAAGAGGCATACATTCCTAAGACTACATTTCAAAATCATGAGGGCCACTGTGAGCTCTTGGTCATTCCATTTGGCTTGTGTAATTCCCCCTCCACTTTTTAAAGCTTCATGAATCATGTCTTCCATCCTTTTCTCTATCATTTTGTCTTAGTTTTCTTTGATGATATTATTATCTATATTAAAACCTGGACAACCCATGTTTTCATGTGTATTGAGTTCTTCATCTACTCTCTCGGCACCAACTTTTCCTCAAACAATTGAAATGTGATTTTGGAGCCTCAGAAGTTGACTACTTGGGTTAGATTGTTGTCAAGGTGGGTATCAGGGTGGATCCTAAGAAGATTGAAGCTATGTAGGATTGGAATTTCCCTAAGACTCTCAAAATATTTTGTGGTTTTCTGGGTTTAACAGGCTATTATCGCCAGTTTGTTAAGAATTGTGGAAATATTGTGGTGCCTCTCACTGCTCTCAAAAATAATTCTTTCACTTGGACTCTAATAGTTGATCAATCCTTTTAAGCCTTGAAGGTGTATATGTTCACCACTCCTGTCTTGGCCCTTCCCGACTTCGCAAATACCCTTGTCCTTGAATGTGATGCTTCTAGGACAGGAATTGGAGCAATCCTTACGCAAGATGGTCAGCCTTTGGATTTTACTAGCAAATAATTTTTCAGAGCGAAAATTGGTCCAGTCAATCTATGAAAAGGAAAATATGGCTATTATGCATGCAATGGATCTTTGGCACCCATATCTTTTGGGGAAACACTTCCAAATTAAGACAGATCATTAGAACTTCAAGTATTTTCTAGAGCACCATATTTCATCCCCGGAGAAAAACATGGGTGACTAAGCTATTTGGATGTGATTATGAGATCATTTACAAGAAAGGAAAAGACAATGTGATTGTTGACACTCTTTCAAGAAAATATGAAGATGAAGGGTCCCTTTTCCCCCTCTCTTTCATTCTACCATATTGGCTTCAAGATGTTTGCCAAGAATGGTTGCAAGATCCCAAAATGTCATGTTAGATCCAACAATTGCAAGAAAATTCTCCAGTTCCTCTAGGGTACTCTTGGCACGATGATGAGATTTGCTACAAAGGTCATGTGTATTTAAGTAAACAGTCACAACAATAATGGTGGTTGTTGATCGTCTTTCCAAGTATGCTCAATTTTGTGCTCTTCAACACCCATTTACTACCTCCATTGTGGCTCAATGTTTCATGGATCATATATTCAAGCTTCATGGCATGCCTCATTCTATTGTTTCTAACAGATATCCCACTTTTACCAACAATTTTTGGCAAGAATTGTCCAGGATACAGGGCACACAATTGCATCTCAACACCACCTATCATCACTAGACTAATGGTTAAACTAAATTTGTCAACAAGTGTTTGGAAACATATTTGAGGTGTTTCATGTCTTTCATTTCACCATCAAGGAAGTGTTAGTACAATGGAAAGATACAAATACAACAAATTCCACCTTTGAGCCAACTACCATTCTGCAGAAATTTCATCATCTCAAACATTGAGGACAAGGTTCTTTTTTAAGGGGGAGGGAATGTTAGGGACCTAACCTCCCTAACCCATCACATAGGTAGAATAATATGTTTTCCATGTAATAAAGGCCAATATTAATAAGGCCTAGTAATAAGGAAGAATAAGTCAAATGTAAGAAGACCTAATAGAAGCTTTTGCTTCTAGAAGATATTCCTATAGATTGTTCTTTTGGTATATAGATTTAGTATAAATAGGAGTCAAGGGAATGAGAAGTTTTGTCTTGATAATTATTGTAATAGTTAATTTCTATGCTAGAGATTTCCCCCTCGAAGAGGTAAGGGAACATTGTTTCTTATCAATAAAGGTATTATTTTGGTGTTGTGGTTTCATCTATTGTGTTGTTCCATTGTTATTCTCTACAATATTTCTATTTTCAGCTATTATAATAGATCCGGTACCTTACAGATGTAGATGATTGCATCTAGGGAGGGGGAAGAAGTTACATGGGTGATTATGTCATGGGTTGTTGAGGGCCTCCTAAATTGGGATTTCTCCACCCCTATTGCCATAGTTGGTTTGGAGGAGGAAGATCCACCCATTGTTGTGTTAGTATACCCCATGGTTGAGAAGCATATTGTATGGGAGGGTTAGTCCAATATGAATTGAAATACTGATATTGGTCTCGAATCATACCTTGAGGTCTCAATTGACAGGGTCGCTTCTAAGAGACAAAGCATAACTACTCTGGTTCCTCATATTTATGATAGATAGCCTCCAGTCATGTTAAGGATGTACAATTGCAAGTATCATGGTCCTCACTACACATTCCACAAACATCGATTTGATCTAATGGATATCCTTTCCATGGGTGTTTCATTCTACACTTTGGGAAAATATGGCCAAAGCTCAGTTTTTCTCTTCTTTGTTCTTCTTCATTTGTAGTGTATCCAACTGGGAGCTCATGAAACTAAGTATATCACTCTTTAAGTCCTCTAACATGTTCTCAATCTATGCTCTTGTAACTCCACCTTCAACAGTATTTCCAACTCTTGCTAGTATATCTCTTGGTCCTTTTCCTACTTTTGAAGTGCCTCGGGAATATTTGTGGCAAATCTCCAAGATAGTATCATATTCTAACTGAGATACATCTCCTCCACCCATCAAGTTGAGAAGTTCAATGCAATCATCTCAAAATCCTCTAAGAAATAAGACACATCATGTCTGAGAACCCAAATCTCCTCACCTTTCTCTCTACAAATTATAATTGAACCGTTCGATGCAATCCTCAAGGATTTCATCTTCATGCTGTGTCATCCTAAAGACTTCCTCCCTTCTTTCCTTATCTTTATAATGGTCTTGGTATTTTTCTATAAATTTCTTCGTCATCTAGTCCCTTGTGCAGAGGTTGTCCCTACCAAGACCTATGATCCAACGTAGTGAAACATCCTTGAGTGTGGCAGGGAAAAGATTCAATTTATATGCATTTGACACATCATATTAGCTTTTGCAAAGTATGTCAAACTCAAAGAGGAAGGTGTCATGATCTTCCTTAGATAAACCATGGAAATTTAGCAAGGATGAATGAAGGATTTTCTTCATTTCAGTCTCTTCCTTTGATCCTCTAATCACAAATCCAAAAGAAAGGTTTCTTCCTTGAATACTTCATGTGCCATTTCTCTCTAAGGTTTGTCTTTCATCTCAAAGGGTACTTCAAGAAATATAAATTTCCTGAAGTGGTATTGTTCACCGATCATCTCTTCTGAAAGTGGAACCTCTGTGTACATAGATCCTTGTACAGTCTCATACTCTTGAGTGGAGATTTCAAGCCTCCTCTTGGCAATGGAACTTATTGTAGGTGATAACCAATTTGGCTGATTGTGCTCCTTTTCCTCTTGAGATTGACCTGCACTGTTATCTTTTCAGGAGTTTTTGGATGAACTAATAAATCTACCTTGTTGATATCTAAATCTATGTATAGAAAAGATTAGAAAAACATTCTATGAACTACTGAAAAGAAATCATATCACTCAATCTACTAAAATGAAAATCCACACAATATCAAAACAACTACACTTTTGACAAATCCCCAACAACGGTGCCAAAAATGACAGACTTTCCAATTACTTCCTAATTAATTTAGCAAGAAACTGAAGAGTTGCACATTTAATTATCAATCAAAGGTCATACTTTGCTTACAAACTGTCGTGCACCATATATGCAAGTACAATGTTGTCTTTCTCCAAGGATTTGTAGTAATTTTAATGTCACAAATCAAGATATCCAAATTCTTAATCAAGTCACCAACCTATATTGATTCTTTTACTTTACAGAAAAGGGGTGCCACACTTGCAGAAAATTAATTCACACTTGTGGAAAGTAAATCACAATTGTAGAAATTAAATCGCACTTGCAGAAAGTAAATTAATCTTGTGAAAAGAAAATCACACTTGCAGAAAGTAAATCACACTTGCGGAAAGTAAATCAATCTTGTGGAAAGTAAATTACACGTACAAAAAGTAAATCACACTTGCGGAAAGTAAATCATACTTGCATACAGAATAAAGGCAACTTGTTCAAGTATTTAGGATGTCTTTGATTATTGTGATGGTTGTGTTATAGCTCATGTAGTCAATCCTTAGATATTCCACCAAATCATGTTTTTAAATGAAAAGAGATAAACTACCTTAAATTGAAGACTTGCATAATTGTCAACTAGAAAAATAGATGCAAAGTTGCAACAACAAGAATTGCAGTAGCCCGAGTTGCAACAATGAGAGTTGCAACAACCAAAGTTGCAGTAGCCAAAGTTGCAACAACTAGAGTTGCAGCAGCTCGGGTTACAACAACCCAAATTACAATAGTGCGAGTTACAACAACCAGAATTGCAATCAAAATGAAGTTAAATAGGAATTGTTGGAAATAAATGAAGGTAAACAAAAGATGTTGTAGCTATACTTCAATTAATTGATAAGTGTGGTTCTGAAATAAATTGAAGCAATAAGGAAACAACAGAGTTGAAGCATGATGTTCTTAGAGAAACTATTGGAAATAAATAAGGAAGAGAAATTATAGCTATTGCTCATCAACCAAAGATTACTACCCTGCGATGTCAACAATCAAAAGCTACGAAAATCAGAAGTTATTCGATGTTGATGAAGGAATTGATGAAAATAAATAATAAAATGGAAATCTAATTATAACTACTTCTACAAACTATAAAAGATACAAACAATATCGAGATAAGGAGGGGGGCCTTCCTCCTTAGAAAAGGTACTAGTCTAAGAATGTTGTAGACGCTCAAACGATCAACACGTCATCAATTGAATAGGAGGAAAAAGGAAACTATGTTGTTGAAACTCTGATTTTTACAATACAAATGAATATTATAGACCGAATAATATTCTCTTTGGGCTCGAGAGAGGTTGAGCTTGTATACAATACATATGATGTCTAAATAAAAAAATATATGGATTGATAGCCATGAGAATCAGGTTGTTCATCCATTTACATCGATATCATATAATTTTAGAAAAGAGTGGGAATATGTCGAATCAGATCAGATCAGGGATGGTTGATAGGTAAATTGTTTCCTCTTCTAGTTATCCACTTTCCTTCCATCACTTTCCCACGTGAGGAGTGATGTCTGACCGATAGTTGTAACACTGACTGGTGTGATGGAAAAATATTGGAGTTGCAGTTGTAAGTTTTAAACCTGTGAAGTAAATCAATGCATATAAATTCTTAGCAAAACAAAAATTAATCAATGGCTCATACACATAGTACACATATATTTACATTGGAAACCCTTAATTAGAAAAAAGAAACCAGCCTTCCTTGGTGCCACACCTCTCAAATCTTCATTGTATTAGTTTTACCATTCACGATACAAAATATACACAATATTTCAGGTATTTCATAGCTACCAAAACCCTAATCCCTTAATCCAAGATTAATTTAGAAAACTGTTAAAAAATAGTGAAAAAAGAAAAAATAGCATAAACTTCCGAAAAGAAAAATTTGAGGCACTACTTCGAACCCCATTGGCTTTGAGATGCCTCCTATAGTCGAACACTTTGCGTAACCAAGGGGGCCAATCCTAGCTCCCCTGGGACCCCCTTGTGAAAGCGCCAGGTGTACATGACATAAAGAACGCTACTAGTGAGGGATCGTCATACATAGTTTTCAAATATGACGCACCCCCAGACATATGCAAATAATATAACACCTACCCAACATTCTCCCACTTATTGTTTTATTTGCATACAGGGGGTCACATGATTACATAGTAAAAAATATAGGGCAACAATTCCCATTGCTTCTCTACACTAGGAGAACTTCTCGGAGCTCATTGACTTTGTCAATGAATCTGCAACATTATTGAAAGTGTCAACCTTCTCCAGCAACACCTTCTTGTCTTCAACCATGTCTCTCACAAAGTGATATTAAACATCAATATGATTTTTCTTTGAATGATAATTTGGGTTCATTTCTAGGAAGATTGCACTCTGACTGTCACAATCTAACCTTATTGTTTGTTGTACCTATTATTGGACAACTTGTAGGTCAGTAAAAGCTTGACCCAAACCACAATATGGTGACAAATAAGAGAACACCTACCCACTATCACCTTAGATAGGTATTCATGTCACTTTAGAGATGAAATGATTTCATGAAGGGGGGAATCTCGGGTTACCCTAGGGGAAAAGAGATGGAAGATGAAGAGATGATGAAGTGTCCCCCTATGTGTCAATGATGGAAGGTAAAAATGGATTGAAAAGAGTCTCATAGATGGTGGAATATGTACCACAGTATAGAATACCTTCCAAGAAGTTATTGTACATGCCTGAGACACAAGTTGTTGCAAATAAAGTTGTTAAAATTCTAGTAAAGGATGCAAGATACAAGCTAGCAATGACTAGTTTAATTCAAGTATTGATGCATGAAAATTTAGAAACAAGATAAGGATGTAATAAAAAAGTACTGAAAAGATAAATATCAGCCTTATGTATGTAGAAAATAAGTTTTTACAACAAGGAAATAAACCACCAAAACTTGCCAAAAATATACCTAAGAGGTGCATTGAGATTGATAGATTATAGGAACAAACTTCTAGCAATTTTTTTATGGTTGGTTTGTCAGTTATTAAGAGATTTGTTTTGTGGATTTTTCAGCCCTAATGGTTGTATATTAAATTTTATAACAATAAAAAGAAGCAATTAGAAAAATGAGATGCCCTAGTGGCTCAACCAAGCATATAAAGCATAGAATTGATTCCAATTTAGACAATCTCAAAATCCCAAGTTTTCATGTTAACCAATGCAAGATTTTATTTCTCCAATGCAATTAGATTAGTTCCTTTAGATATTTGGTTATGGAGTCAAATAAAGAATGATCTAGCAATGCTATATCCTTGGGGATGTAAGCCCTTTTACTCCCCAAGGCAAGCAAGGCTAACTAAGAAGTACTAGGAGGATGTAAACCCTTTTACTTCTCCTAGTAAAACCTTATGCAAAAAATTATTCCAAGAAAAAATGATAGATATGGTTGGGTTGTATTCCCTTATACTCCTCAATAATTTTAGCAAATCACACTTGTAACCAAGCAATAAAGCAACAATAAGATAGATTCTTTACCTAGTCCAAGAAACAACAAGATAAACCTCCTTTTACCAAGATTAATCCACCACAAATGCAAGAGAATAGCTCCAAGAGAGGTAGCACACTAATTCTTCGACCAATAGCACAAAGAAACCATAACAAGAGCATAAGAGAGAGAGAGAGATTCCCCAAAGAGGGCACAAATTTTAGTTATGATCCTTCTCACAATGGGAGAGTTATGATCCAAATGAGATACAAATGATCTATATTTATAGAAATCCTCTAAAACATAGTTTGTCCACATAATTTGGGGTAAAACACAAGATAAGGGGTGAAAACCCCTTATCTTTCCCCTTTATAAAACAATATTATTTAATTCATACTTTGCACATAAAAGAGACCCTAAAAACATGGCGTCAACCTCCTTTTGGATAACTTTTGGCACTTTAGGTCAAGTTGTTCAGTTGGAGATGGGTGAGCTAGGCCTCCAAAGGCCAAGTGTCTTCCATCCAAGTCTCTCCTCCATGATCCATGGTTCCTTCCTTGTAAAAGTGTCAAGTGTCATTAATCACCACCAAAACCTAGCCCTAAGGTGATGTCAATCCCTGAAAGGTGACATTTTGACCTTCTTAGGCAAGTCATTTGGGTGGTAGGGTGTTGGTTTAACTGCTTTCTTTTATTGTCTGAGTTATTGACCTAGGGTTCATGTCTTTCAGGTTTCCAACAAAGCCTCTAAGACTATCACCCTCCTAGTAAACCAGAAGGCAACACAGTACACAGAATGCACTGCGCAATCTCACCCGAGATAGCTTTAAATGGGTGGTTGTAAGACTTGGGTGTTTACAGCCTAGGATTGAGTATGAGATAAGGGGTTACTATTCAGAGCCATATACTACAAATTGTGACTGCAATCTACTATTACTCACGGGTGCGCATTTATCTTTAACCGTTTATTTCCCAAACAGCACGATCGTATTCCCTAACAATGTATCAACTCATTCATTAAGCATAACAATTAAATGTTGAAAGAAAAAAAAGATATACATGCATTCATCACATTACATAGATATTACTTTGTTTCACCCCCTCCTAGTCTACATCCACAAAGATTTGGCTCTAGGCTCTTTTATTATGGTAGTTATGCATATCCAACGCCACGTGCGTATAGTTCTCCTCAAACTGGTAAGATCTATATGAGGTGAACTAGATCGCACCAGGCTCCACAGCCTATGATCTAATCCTCAAATCTTCCTTCTCTCCTCTTCTCTTAGCCCAACATCTTACAAAAAATGGTTCATAACAATATTACATAACACATCCACTCATACATACTATGATGGAATATTACAAAATTTGAACTAACACAAAAGTGAATGACGAACCTTTATATGATACCTGTGTATATATATTTATATATATCAAGCTCTTCAGCCATTCAGAATCGTATTACCAAAACCATAACCCTATCAACATTAGGTCTTCCTCCCATGCATGTGTTTTGTTCTTCCTCCAGCTGTTGCTTTCCTTGTGCACGCTTTCTTGCATGCACATGTGTTATTCTTCCTTTGGCTATTACTTCAGTTTCTCCACGCTTTCTTTCCCATGATCATCCTTCTTTCCACTTTGGCCTGGTGTCAAAATTTCCAAATCCATTATAGCCCATCCCGAAGGAGGAGTTTTTACCCTTCACAAGGAACCCATCATGGGATGCCTCATTGAAACTCCCAAAGAACCCAATGATCAAATTCTCTATGTGAATAATGGGGTGGAAAGTTGGTTTGTCCAAGGAGGAAACTTCAAGGATGAACTTGAAAAAACAGTCAGAGGAATATGGACCTTAGAATTTGATGGTGCTCATTTGGGTTCTGGTTCAGGGGCAGGCATTTTCCTAAAATCCCCATCTAAGGAAAATTTCTACTACTCCTATAGACTTGAATATCATTGCACAAACAACGTTGTTGAATACGAAGATTTTATTATAGGTATTAACCTGGTGATTGATAAAGGTATCACACACTTGAGGGTTATAGGAGATTCAGACCTAATAGTATCACAAGTTTTGTTCAACTTTTATGCAAAAAATGAGAGACTAAAAAGGTATCAAGACTTTGCAAGATCTGTTGCAAAATCCTTTGAACTAGTATCAATCGAAGTAGTTCCCAGAGAGGAAAATCATGTAGCAGATTCTTTGGCTGTCTTGGCATCTACTTTGCAACCTTGTGAGGGTCCCCTCCAGAACTTGTGCAAAATGGAGGTCCTATTTAGATCATCGGTCCCTAATAACTTAGAACATTGGCAGGTCTTTGAAGATGATAATCAAATCCTTAGATTCATGGAAAACAGTTGAGAATTCACCAATTCACAAGTCAACTTCTTAGTTGATTCCATGGACCTAGACATAGTAAACTTGCAAAAGGGTGTGTTCCTTTAGAACAACTCTTTGATAGACACGATGTTTACAAAGGGAAAAACCCCAAACAACAAACAGATGAAGTCTTAGAATTCAACATTGGCACCGAGATGGATCCAAGAAGGATGAAAATAGGGAAAGGTACTATAGAAAAAGAGAGGAACGAGATACTTGACCTCATAACAGAATTTAAGGATACCTTTTCTTGGACTTATGATGACTTAACGGCTTATAGGGGTGATGTCATACGACATGCTATACCTTTCATAGAGGGAGCCAAACCTTTCCGATGAAAACTAAGGCATATTAACCCTAAGTTGGAAAATCAGATAAAAAAGGAACTTCAAAAGATGGTAGATGTTGGTATCATAACCCCCATTAGACATTCATCATGAATTTCCAATTTGGTAGTTGTCTAAAAGAAAAGCAGTGACATTCTCCTATGTGTATATTTTTGAAACCTTAACCAGCTATCTTTGAAAGACAATTACCCCCTCCCAAATATGGAACACTTACTACAAAGGGTCATAGGGGCAAGCATGATTTCCATGCTGGATGGATTTTCTGGATACAATCAGGTATTACTCAAGAGATAAGATCAACTCAAAATGGCATTAACCACACCATGGGGAACATTCATGTATTTAAGAATTCCATTTGGCCTTATGAATGTAGGTGCAACCTTTCAAGGAGAAATGGACTTTGATTTTAGGGATCTTATTGTTGGCACAGGGGCAGACCCAGGGTTCAATGCTCAAGAGCATACCAACAAAGACCTAACTAATAGCCCTTTCAGCAACACCTATGAAGCAGATGAAGTCTCACTCGAGGTAGAAGCAAGGGTGGTTGCAAGACACAGTGTCTGCAACCTTAGCTGGGACACAGATATGTGATTATCTTTCATACAGTGCACTTAGCATTAATTATTCCTTAATATACGTTCATTAATCAACTTCGCAGAAGGAACAGAGGATCGCAGTGAATACTTATACTAAGTACTTATCCATAGAAATATAGGTTAGATTCAACAGATCAAGCACTGAGCATCTCATATATCAGATCTAATGTTCATTCAATATTCAACAGCACAAAACATACTAGATCTACTTAACCACATCAAGCACTTAGCCAAGAAAGAGATAAATACAT
>CBVK0100182367.1:0-14676 GCA_900067695.1 Picea abies
ATGCAAGTCGAATACACCACCATTCCCCTAAGTCTCCAACTTAACAAATGCACAAACCCTTGTTTAAAACTCCATATATCAAATACTTGCTATGGATACCATGTTTCATCCTTTAGATTTCCAACTTTAACAAATGCGCAATCCTTGTAACATGGAATCAACACATCGTATATGTAACTTAAACATGGAGTTTAGGACCCTCATCAAACTAAATGCAGCATAATAATAAATATGAGAGCTATATAAAAACAACACCATTCCCCCTTAAATCATATTTCCCATAACATCATTTGATCAATTATTCTGACAGAGAATTTAAACGCAAATAAACTGTAGATCTCAACTCAACCAACTCATGAGCACATAAAGCATAAGTGTTTTCTTTTCATCATAGTCACACAAGTCATAAAATGGTCCCACCTATTAGTATCTTATTAAATATAATTAAAGAATAAGACGTTGCAACCATTTGCAAGAAGGTACCATAAGTTGTGATTTTGGATGTCAACAGTGATGATTCAAAGGAATAGATGTGCTCCTGGTGATGATTCCAAGGTAGGCATGCAATACATGGTGATGATTCCAAGGTAGACATGTAAGACTGAACTCCACTAGTGTAATTGAACTATAATGGAAGCATGACTGAAGGAGATATGTTCCCTTGTCTAGGGGAAGAATATTATCATCCAAGGGAGATTATCGTGGACCAAGTGAGACCAAGTTCACTCTCATACATGGACTATAGAATATAGGAAAAAATATGTACTAGGTAAATGTGCATGTATACTCCAATACCCCCATGAAGAAAAACTAGGGTGTATATAATGAATGGGTCCCAGCAATAAGCCATGTTAGGTACCCATGTACATATGCATCTATGAAAAATAAAACCGTTGAAATATGAGGAAATAGGGAAACCCTAGTGGGAAGAAAATTCCCCCTCAAAAGACAATGTTGACTATGGCAACTATTATGCAGTTGTATCCTTCACTCCAAAGAAAAATTACAAGGATACAAATTTATACTTGGTGAATGTTTTGATGAATATGTAGATGGTTGTATGGATTTGTTAAAGTGAATGCACTAGTGAGAATCCATTTTCTCTGATCGATAGGAAGAGTAACCAAATCCCATAAGTAATTCTTAATGAGGGAATTCATGGCAGCTTCCCAATAAAAAAAAATTTCAACCTCTGCATGTGATTGAGGATTAGATGTAAGAACCATATAAAAATTCATGGGTAATAATGGTTCAATTGTTATGATGGCATGTGTAACACCCTCAAATTGAGATCTTGTTCTCCTTGGATCGGCAAGTTCACCCATTAGATCTTTGACGACCTATTGGGTATGTTGTGTCCATTGTGGTCTAATATTCGGATAAATAATAGCATGCTCATGAACCTCTAAAATATATTTTTAAATATGATATGATATATAATCCAAATCGCATCAAGAATCATCGTTGAGATCGGCTTTAGGAAAAGGTGGAAAAAAATTTGCAAGTTTCTCCTAGAATGCATGCAAGGGGCCCTCATTGAACTTCTCACTTATTTTAAAGAAAAATTCATTTATGGAAGGATCCAATAACCTATTTCTTGAATATAAAATCCAAGTATTAGGTGATAAATAAATAGAAAATAGATCATTTCCCTTACCTATAGCCTCTGGTAAATTTTCCCCAAGAGTTTTGTTTGCATTCTCTGGTATGAAATCTTCAAGATCATTTTGTTTCCAAAATAAACCCTCCAATGTGGTCCATACTTCGTCTGGTGTGGAAGCAGATTCTACATGGAAGACTAGTTCCAGATATATTGACAAGCATGTCAGCTAGAATTCCATATCGTGTTTGTTAAGAAATTGATCTTTCTCATCAATGGAATTAGGCTCTACTTCAGTTCCCATAGTAATATGATAAAGTCCTTTGCTTCTGAGGAGAAGGATAACTTTAGGCTTCTAGTCAAAATAAGTGTATGGAGTGAGGATCACTATACGGGGGGATCCATTCTCTATGGTTTCTTCAATCCTTTGTAACCTGAAAAAGAAAGTATGTGTTCCTCCTTAGAAGCTCACATGTTCTAATATCATGTGAAACTGTTGAATAACCTGCATAAAGAATCTAGTTTGCAAAAAGAAGAAACAATTTAAAGATTGATCCAAAAGAGATGAAGAGAGGATGAATGAAAAAATATTCCACACTAAATGCGTAAATAAATTACAAGAGATATAGGCTACATGGTGAGATAATGCACCATAGTTGAACTTATGGATCTTACATGGACATGCACTAACTAAAACACAAGCAATTTGCCACCTTCCTTCGAGGGCTTCACCCTTGAACCCCCATCGGGGGACGCTGCCCCCAAACCCCCGTCAGGGCCCCACGTTTCCCCAGACCCCACCCTCAATCGGGGGGATGATCCCCTTGGTCCCCGCAAGGGGGGAAATCCCCCCCCTACAACCCCTCGCATGGAGGAGTGTACAATATTTTGGGGTGTACAGTCTTCATGGGGCATAAGCATGGTTGAAAACAAAGACCTATGAATTAGTAAAATAATCAGGCTCCAGAACCAACACCACGAACCAATAAAATAAAATGACTCATGATTCAATTTACTCAAAAAAGTTACTCAAGTAGAATAGAATAACAACTCTTTCCTTTAACATGTGAGTATGACTATTTGGAAAACTCTTTAATAACAACTTGACTTTGAATACCAACTGACTCATGAAATTTTTTATATGAGAGATATTGTTGTACATTATAATATTTCAACTTGTAAAATCCTTTCAACATGGAAGTAAAATTATGTCATTCTTGCACATCAATCCAACCACATTGCACCTGTTTATGAGGCTTTGATTTATCTATGTTCCAACACATTATGATCGTGATTGGTAGAACCACAAATAATGCAAGGATGCAAGTTCCAACATTTTGATTTTACATGACCTGTTCTACCACAATGATTGCAACATTTTTTTTGTTTCTGCACTTGGTTATGTTTTGTTTCTGGTCTTGTTTCGTTATTGTTGCTTTTGTTTCGTTATTGTTGCTTATATCTGTATAAAATTCACTTTTTGTCAATGTTTCTGCTTTCACAAATTTGATGTCACCATTGCTTGTGTTTCCTTCATAACCAAGGCCTTCATTTCTTGGCCTTATACATATCTCTATGATATTTTGGATGCCTTGCCCATTCTTGCAGAAAAATTTACCATCAAAACCCATTTTATGCATAAGTTTGGAACCAATTCCCTTAGTATTCTTTTCAAAACAACCAAGTTCATTATCTTCATTATCAAATTTATCTTTAGAAACAACAATAGAATCATCATCTCCAATATGAGTTTCGCCTTCAAAAATATTATCGAGATCATTTTGCTGAGACTCATAACATGAGAGAGATACAAGTACATCCTTATCAATCAAATCACAATTATCATATGAAATATCAAACTTTGGAAGCAAATCACTAGTGTCATAGATTGCATAACACATCAATTTTTCTGGGTTCATTCTTCTTACTTCACCTTCAAGTGCTACCAATACATTTTCCTTTGGAAATAAATTTTGTTGCCATGATTCTATCATTTGATCTTTCTTATCATTAAGTTTTAGGAGATAAGTTATGCATTCATCCAGTGCTTCAAACCTTTCTTCTAGTTTTCTTAAAAGAATTCTCTGGTGCAATCAAAAAAATATTTAAAAAAATAATACAAATATAGGTGACAATTTAGACTTAGTGATTGGTAAAGGTAAACCATGGGCTAACAATACTATCAATCTGCCACCTTTCTTTGAGGGCCTGCTTACCCCAAGACCCCCCCAGCTAGGGGGATGAGCCCCTCGGACCCCCACAATAAATCCCCCCCTGCAACACCCCACCCCGGCGCGTGGAGGAGTGTACAGTATTCTGGGGTGTACAATCTTCATGGGGTATAAAGACAACTGAAAACAGATACCGATGAATTAGGAAGATAATCAGGCTCGAGAACCAACACCACGAACCAATACAATAAAATGACTCATGATTCAATTTATTCAAAAAAATTACTCAAGTAGAATAGACTAAAAACTCTTTCCTTTAACATGTGAGTATGACTATTTGGACAACTCCTTAATAACAACTTGACTTTGAATACCAACTGATTCATGGACTTTTTTATATGAGAGATATTGTTGTACATTATAATATTTCAACTTGTAAAATCATTTCAACATGGAAGTAAATTTATGTCATTCTTACACATCAATCCAACCACATTGTACCTATATATGAGGCTTTGATTTATCTATGTTCCAACACATTATGTTCATGATTGGTAGAACCACAAATAATGCAAGGATGCAAGTTCCAACATCTTGATTTTACATGACCTATTCTACCACAATGACTACAACATTGTTTTTACTTCTTCTCTTGCTTTTTCACTTGGTTATGTTTTGTTTTTGGTCTTGTTTTATTGTTGTTTCTTCTATCTGTATATAAGTCATTTTTTGTCTATGTTTTTGCTTTCACAAATTTGTTGCCACCATTGCTTGTGTTTCCTTCATAACCAAGGCCTTCATTTCTTGGCCTTATACATATCTCTATGGGCTTTTGGATGCCTTGCCCATTCTTGCTGAAAAATCCACCATCAAAACCCATTTTATGCATAAGTTTGGAACCAACTCCCTTAGAAGTCTTTTCAAAAAAACCAAGTTCATTATCTTCATTATCAAATTTATCTTTAGAAACAACAATAGAATCATCAGCTCCAATATGAGTTTCATCTTCAGAAATATTATCGAGATCATTTTGTTGAGACTCATAACATGAGAGAGATACAAGTACATCCTTATCAATCAAATCACAATTATCATATAACTATCAAACTTTGGAAGCAAATCACTAGTGTCATAGATTGCATAACACATCACTTTTTCTAGGTTCATTCTTCTTACTTCACCTTCAAATTCTATCAATACATTTCCTTTGGCAATAAATCTTGTTGCAATGATTTTTTCATTTTATATTTCTTATCATTAAGTTTTAGGAGATAATTTATCCATTCATCCAGTGATTCAAACCTTTCTTCTAGTTTTCTTAAAAGAATTCTCTGGTGCAATCAAAAAAATATTTAAAAAATTTGTTCCATATTGAATTGTCTTGTTTATGTTGTTTATATAATCTATCAATTTCATGGAGAGCATCATCAAAGATCCAGTTGCATCAATTCAATTTTATGATTGGTGTTTTGTAGTCATTTTCCTCCTTTACCCATTATGAAGTATCAAGATAATTACACTTTCTTGTAATCACACTCACTTATCAAGAAGTAATACAACAAATCCGGTGTTTGATCATGCATTCATCTTTCAAAATAAAATAATCGTGAGGGTGTTGGGTACCACTGAGCATGCACCTCCAACTTATCAATACAACAACTTTTACATAACTTCTTCAAAGCTTCTCATTCACCATGATGATCTCTTATTAACCTAAACATGCAACTTAATTCAATCTTTAACTATGTTAACAAACAACTTTACTTTGGTACATACTTTCACCATAACTTTATCTTGACACTTTACCCAACTTGAATAAACTCTCTCTTGCACTCATTTAAACTTGAAACCAAAATACTATCACTAATACTTTTACAAACCCATGCTCAATACCTTTCCACTCACACTTATTAACTCCTTACATTTATAAACTCATGTAATGTTGAGTTTACTTTGAAAAAACTCTTTACATTAAGTACTTTTCAAATACATCTCTTAACATCAAAAAAATAATGATTATGTGCACCCTCCTATGGTATCATTTACCTGACTTGAAAAATAAGCTAAAAAACCTCAACATGAGCTTTCCAAGACTTTGTGACACTTAACAATAAACATACCAAAAACTTAAACCACATATTGGTAGCACACATTTCCTCAAAACTCAGCAACAATGAATTTCTTGGACCATGGAAAACATATCAAATACCTTTAAATGTTGCACCAAATTTACTTGGAGTCGCTCAATATCCATAAACTTACCAATTGTCGTTCTCAAAAGAGAATGAGATATCCATCGCCCCTTTGGGAGCTATTGATATTTTCAACAACCAATTGTTTTTTCCACTGCTATATCCTCTCCTTCTTCACACAGTGGTCACAAACAACGACTCAACAATTCAGATATTCAACACGCTCATCGGGATGCATATGTTTCTTTTTATTCCAAGACACTTGCTCATCGGGATGCACGGATGCTCTTCCAACAACACTACACTCAGGTAGAACAAGCAAGCAAGACAATCTTTCATGGTTTTTTTTCGATTTTGGTGTTTTAAATTCAGTTTTTTAATGGTCATTTTTTCTATAAAAAAATTAAATTTTACTCATTTTTTACTAAAAATTCAGTTCTAATTCATTTTTTTAATTTTTTTATTAAAAAATTGTGATTTGCATTTTTTTTCAACAAAAATTGTTTTCAAAACTATTCGGAAAATCCATACTATTATTATTCATTTGTCAAACGAATAATAACAATGTGGATTTTCTGAACATTTCTGAAAAGAACTCTCACCACGGAAATCTTATTAGTATAAAAATGTTTTTTTTTATTTCTTTCTAAAACAAAATTGTTTTTTTCTTTGAAAAAAAAATTGTCTAGGGGTGTCTTCTTTCCAATTTAATTGTTTTCTTAATGTAAATTATAAAAATGAATTAGTAATTAAATTATCAAGTAATAACACTTTTAGATTTGTCTTGGATGTGTAGATCAAATGACGATAAAGCGCATTGTTAAGGCACTCCTTGTGTTGGTGTTGGTTTGAATCTTGCAAAGTCGTTTGTACTATGCATGGGACCACATGGGTACACCTAGAGGTTATAGTAGTAGCGGTTGGAATCGACTTCGTGTTATGCGAGTGCAAGCTCGCCCAGTTGTTGATTCCGTCAGATACAAAAAAATATATTTAACACTTTTAAATTTAGGAGTCAATTTTCAATTGTCGTATTTATGGTGGTGCTAGTGGTCAAGGTCATGTTTCAATTAGGTCATAGTTTTAAATCTAAGAAAAAACGATGCTACTAGTATCATCACTTTTCGATTCAAGGGTCAATTTCATGGTTATGTCCATAATGTCAACAATGTCAAAGGCGTGATTTCAAACAAGTTGCAATTTAAACCACCTCTCAAAAAAATGATGTTAGGTAGCACCATTTTTTTTATTTGGGGGTTGAATTTAGTGTTTTTTACCCAAATGTCAACAATATGAAGCATGATTTCAAACAATTTTCAATTTTAACTACCTCTCAAAAAATGATGATACTAGTAGCAACACTTTTTGATTTGGGGGTTGATTTTGGTGTTTTTTACCCAAAAATACCATATTTTTGGGCTAGAAATCTAATTTTGAGGTATTTGCCCATGGTATTTGGGGTATTTTCCCATGGTATTGGGAATTAATTATTTAATTAAGGGACATGTCCCTTCATGAAGGGTTATGAAAAATTATAAAAAGATAAAGCACTGAGAGAAAGTGTGTCTATGTGTGAAAAATGGATTAGCAAAGATTGAATTGTGAAATCAGTTTTAGGACATCTTGGCATTTTCACAATAACTTGTTTTCTAGGGTTTTTCAAATCTTAAAATTTGGAATATATGGAAGAGATATATTGGTGTACCTATGGTAAAAATTGCAGATGTTGGTTCGGTATATTTTTGGAGATATGCCCTATGGAAGTTAGGGTTCTTGAATTCTCCTTAAATTAGTTTCAAACAAGTTGGCTTGGCACTTTTGCTACAACTTATTTTATAGGATGTTTCATACCCTGATATTTTTCAAAGACAGAGGAGAGATATCGGTGTACATGTGGTAAAAACATCATATGTTTGTTCACTATACATTCAAATATATGCCATGTGGAAGTTAGGGTTCTTGAATGCTCTTGAAATCAGTTTCAAACAGATCAGCTTGGTACTTTAGCTATAACTTAACTCCTGGGATGCTTTAAAACTTGATATTTTGCAAAGAAAAATGAGACATATTGATGCACATGTGTTAAAAATATCATATGATAGTTCATTATACATTCAGAGAGATTCCATGTGCAAGTTAGAGTTTTTGAATGCTCCTGAAATTTGTTTCAAATAGGTCAGCTTGGCATTTTTGCAATAACTTATTTTTTGGGATGTTGCATACCATGAGATTTTGCAAATATAGAGCTGATATCTTGGTGTATATTTGGTAAAAATATTAGATTTTGGTTCTCTATACTTTAGAATATATTCCTTGTGGAATTTAGGGTTCATGAATGCTCCTGAGATCAGTTTCAAGTAGGTACGCTTGGCACTTTTGCTATAACTTGTTTTCTGAGATGTTTCAAACCTTCAAATTTTTCAAATATAGGGGAGATATATTTGTGTGCATGTGGTAAAAATATCATAATCATAATTTCAAAATTGGATACATGGCATGTTGTACAATTATGTTCTTGGGAAGAGGCCCAAAACAACAAGCTTTGGGAAAGTTTTCATTTGGAAATTCAAATATTGGTTTGACTTGGTGAAGGCAAAAGCAATGAGTAAACCTGATAAAGGCAAAATCAATGAGCAGACCTGGTGAAGGACGAAATAGAAATTAGACTCGGTGAATCTTGGTGCAGCTCAGATATTTGTGTCTCTTTCTAAGTTGGTGCTTAGTGATGGGGGTTGGTGTCTATGAAGATCTCTAAGAGATTTTTGTCTCTTGCTAAGTTGGTAATTAGCAGTGAGGATTGGTTTCTCCAATAGATTGGTGTCTATGAAGATATGAAAGAGATTGGTGTATCTTTCTAATTCGGTGCTTAGCATCGAGGACTAGTGTCTCCGGTAGATTGGTGTCTACAAAGATCTGTAATAGATTGGTGTCTCTTTCTAAGTTGGTTCTTAGCGGTGGGGATTGGTGTCTCTAGTAGATTGGTGTCTCTAAAGATATGTAAGAGTAGCTTGGTTCCTAATAGGATTTATATCAATGGGGATGTCTCCAATATTTTGGTGCCTAAAAATATTTGTAACAGTAAGTTGGTTCCTACAAAGAATTATAAACAAAATTTTTGTGGTTTTCTCCCTAAAGGGTTTCCACGTAAATAGTGTGTTCCATGTTTTGTAGTTAATATGTGATTGTTTTCTTATGGTTGATGAATGTTTGAAAAAGTAAAAAAAAAGTCTTATATTGATTCACCACCCCCAGTATAAGTGTGTGCTCAACAATTGGTATCAGGGTTGGTTCCTTCATAAATAGTCTAACCACTTGAAGGTAGATCTTCGGAGCACACATGGTTGGTAAAGAATGTTTCTCTACAAACAGAGATCTATTTTTTAGTGTAACAAACTATGTGTTTTGGATCATAAGGATGTGAACATCTAATGGCCCTTGGGTTTGATATTTCGCAATCAGTTGTGACTATTTATACATCCCCAATAACTCCACCAACAGATGTAGTCGGGAAGAGGCCTAGTGAACATAAGCAAAATCTATGAATTATATCTTGAGCAATCTATCAGAATCTGATTTTTAAAAGGTGATGCATTGTGGATCGGCAAAAGAAATTTGGGACAAGCTTCAAAATATCTCTTAATGCGATGACAAGGTTAAGAAGGAAAAGATCCAAACTCATAGAAGATATTTTGAGAGCCTAAAAATTAAATATGAAGATAATTTTGCATCTTATCTTCTCCCTGGGATGAAATTGTCAGCACCATCAAAGGAATTGGTGAAAAGGTTGAAGAACCAATGAACGTACAAAAGGTTTTAAGGTAACCCCCCTTAAGATTTGATACCAAAGTTTCTGCCATCGAATAAATGAATGATCTTGATTAATTAAAAATGGATGAACAGCATGGGCTCCTCCCAACATATGAAATGAGGATAAAGAAAGTGTTGGGTCCTTCTACACTTGTGTGCAGCCTTCTTAATGTTTGGGGTTGAAGACCTAGGATTCGTCTAGAGTTGACCAACAAAAACCCCAAGGCATCAGAATATCAATCCTTATCCAAATACTGAAGAAGGTATCACCCAATATTTTATGATAATCACAAAGACCATTGGTCTTGTGTTGGTGATGAAGGAATAATTACTCATAAATCCATCTGGGTTGGCATTCAGACAATTCATTACTAACTAATAATATATCACAATAACACACACATTCAATTGACACATGATCAACACATCATAAGATCAAAATCACTACAGCTTTATTATCTTTGTTCAACCATTCACAGACATACATTAGCAACTCATCAATTGACAGCAACAAAGCCTTGTTCTCTTATACATTTCCCCAGTGTTCCATAACATAGTGTCATGCACATTCTTTTAGACTCTACAGATATTACAGACCCGAACTTACAACCAGAGACATTACAAAAAATGGGCTCATAGCGATCTCAAGGACACTGGCTAACAACAAAAATAACCACAACCATCAACAACCTTCTTTCTATCATTGTTGTTCCCTTTTATATTCTTCTCGAGTCTGGCACTCTGTCACTTTCATTTTTACCCCACTCGCTCCTCTGACTTTCGGTCCTGCATGCTTCTGTCACCTTCATGCATTCCATGTAGCGTCTTTGGAATCGTGGAAATCTTAATTACCTTGTGAACTCAAATTTTTACTGCTCCATGATATATCATGCTACTTGTAATAATCATTCAGGGAGATTTCCTAAAGATTCTTTTCTATTCTAGTGTGCATGTTGTGTCTTCATAATTTTTGGTGCACATCACAAAACTAGGACCGGAGCACATTGGAAGAAATAGAACTGGTGCACATTAGAAAAAATTGATATGGCATGTGCGCCTCATGTCAGCCATCATGCAACTGCTTGAGTGTGTGCAAAACTAGAATGGGTGTGCACAACTTCATTTGTGTGCACATGCAATCTTTACCCAAAACTTTGGGTGAAAATAGGACCCCACCACCATTATTTGTCTCATCCTTGAGCCAAGTGCCTCATAGAGTGATTGATGTGACATAATTGAATAAGATAAAATCATCATCATTGTAGACCCATAACATCAATCCAAGTTGTGGTTGTAGCCAATTTTAAGTAAGAGAAAATCATGTGTCTAGGATATAGTTGCATCCAGACACAGGTCTTGTGTAACATACCCAACCACCCAGGCTAGGTCATGCCACTTAAAAAATTTCATGCTCTAATACCAAATTGTAATGATCTTCGGGCCTCCCAGGTCGGGGACTGCCACCATTACTACTTCTCTTGTTTCTAATAACCCAAAATGTAACATATCGAACCATAGACTTTTTGGGCTATGGCACACAGAAACTCTTGCAAAAATTCATATATATAAACTTTAAACAGACAAATACCTTATGTTAATACATAGATTCATGCAAAAATAACAGTAAGCCTATACATACAGCATACACAAGCAATACTCATAATATAAAGACATGTACAAATACACAGCATGCAATTGAACACATAATTAATACTTGTATTTTTATGTAAGAACACCAATTGTGTGTAGACCTTCCACGATCCTCCCAGCCTTAGACCACTATGTTCATCACTCTCAGCAGTGGGTCACCACCGAGTTGGGACTAAACTCCACCCGGGTAAAGGGATTCCTAGGCTAGGTTGAGACAACAGGAAGTTACACAGTCAACAAGAAGGATTTCGTCTGAGGAGCCAACTCACACTAACAGCCTACAGCCTCTCATTCCTCACATGTTTGTCCCACCCCAGGAAGTGTGCCCCTTATCTTCTCAATAGTCCTTTGGTTTCCCCACTTCCTTTCCAGAGCTTTAGCAACAGACCGGAGAGGAATTCTCAGAGCACTATAGTTGTAGTTGGGATCCCTATAGAAAATCACTTCCCCAACAACCTCTCTCACCTGGAGAGAGTTGCTTGCAAGCCTGACAACATACTTCTTTAGTCCACGGTCATGACAACCCACCTCTTCAAACTACAGGCCTAACAACCTGATTCTTTAGTCCAGCTCCTAAGTCAACTCTAGTAAGGGTGATGGAAACAACAAGGCTCGGTATAGCTCAGGTGATGGAAGCAACAACAACCATTTAGGAACAACACGGATCAGGAAAGGTATAAGTGCAAGCATGAATCCCTGGATGAATCAGGAAAGGTGACAGACTTCCAAAGAATTATAAGGGTCATAAGGAAACTTGAAACATGTCCCGATGCAAGGATGGGAGCAATGCCAGAATGGTAAGTGAACCCCCAACGAGTTGGTTTTCCCATCTTTAACTACATGCACCAAGGTCGACACATGTCTTCCTGCAATTGCATGAGTTCCACTTAGAACTCATTCCCTTTCCAGGAACTTAGGAAAACACCGATCATGTTCCCTTAGCCTTTAGGAAATAATGATAAAATATTATTCCCTTAGAGGTAATCCCTATAGATTTTCCCCTAGGCCTAAACACTTATCCCCCTCCCTTACCCTACCTAGTGGATCTTAGTACCCCATACTCTTTCTTCGTGGTCGGTCTACATGCAATAATGTAATTTTATTAATGATATGTGCAATTACATATACAAAAATCAGGCTCATGGTATTAAGCATCTAGGCTCTCCAACCTAATAAACATATAAGTCTTCAACTTATAAACACTTTGCTCACCAACCTATAAACATAATTAGAATTCAGAAAGGGCTCGGCCTTGGGGTGTTATAATAGTGAGTATTTACTATTTAGTACTAATTTAGAAAATGTTGGCCAGCTTAGCAGCCACCTTCAAGGTGCCCACCCATCAGCGCAATGCACCTGAGTGCACATATCAATTCTCTAGTTCTCTATTGAGCTCATTGTGAGATCCTAAAAATATTATGGCTAGAAAAATAATTCATTTAGCACACATCCCTTCCAGTATATCCCATTAATCATTTATAAGAATGTTGACTTTTCAATTTGATTCTGACACACTAATCATGACACTGAATAGATTAGCCTCAAAATGTGATTACAGCCTAACCTGTGTGTGTAATCTGATAGAATCTTCTTAGACAATATTGTGCCAATGATGATTCAAGTAACATGTTTAATTACAAAAATTTTGAGAAATGTGTAAGGTTTCGGTCAGGAAACCTTTCACTTCAATGTATATTTTTGGAAAATGTATTTACAGTGTTCCTGGTAGGATTTTTAAAGGGTGCATAAGAATTTTGATGTCCACTGCCCTTGCACAATGTAATGTGCAGCATGGTTAGGAGATGACGATGATTGTAATAAGCATTGAATGATTGTATTGAGACTAACTCGAATGGATAAAGAGGGTAAGAGTTGAATAAATTTCATAACTTATAATTTGTGATTGCTAGTTAATAAGTTTCTTGCTATGAATGCCATGTTGCATTTATGATATTTCATATTATCTCCATATCAGTGAATCAAGATAGAGCATAGTGATAATACCATCTTAGAGGCTGCAAAGCTCATTCTAAATCATACACATCATCTCTTCCTATTTTCTTGTTACTTGCTTAGCAATGACATTGGGCCCATTTATAACTAGTTTAAAAACTAGTTCCATTTCAAAAAGGGTGTCATTCCAATGTCACCCCTTGTATCATTCCATTCCTAGCTTTTATTCCCTGGTCACATGCTTTTTTCATTGAAAATACAATTGCCAGTCACATTCCAATTATTTAACCATTTGATTGTTCCATCAATGACACCATGCATATTGATGTTGTTACAAGCTATTTAGCACCAAATCTAGTAGCCTATGACAAGGCTAAACTTAAATTCTTTAGCACTCTACGTAGTTCTCTTTGTTGTTGGTAGGAACAAATATCCCCACCACCCCCTGCATCCTTGAGATCTCTTTTAAATTGTTATAGGAATTCCATGGTTACCACTGTTAGAATCTAATGGATGTGCTTGTTTAACCATAGACAATATCACTATTGACACCACCCAACCATAGGCCGAAGCCACTCCCGAGCACCTTAACCTTGACAGAGAATCATTCCAGAAGAAAACCCTAGACTAGATAGCCAAACAAAGGGTGGCACACCTTTCTCCAAGGATAGCGCACCAAGCAAGAGCTTATCAGAGAGTCCAAACCATAACCAAGAGATAGTCCAAGCCAAAACTGAAATCTGCTAGCTGCAACAGCTGCAACAACAACTCTCCTCCAAACTTGTGCACAAACTGACCGACTGCAGTGCGCACAAGTGTTGCTTCTGCAGTTCTAAGAATGCCTTCCAAAATGAAGACCGACCTCCTGTATTTATACTAAATATGGTAAATTGCCTTGGCCGACTTCTCATTCTAGGTACCTATTTACTTAGTACATAATATTTCCTTTAGTCAACTTCTTCTCTTGGAGGGTAATAACCTAATACAAGTTATCCTCTTGAGACAACTTGTCTTCTAGGATTATTAGACAACTAATTAGGGTTTCTTCTTTCTTCCTGGAATATTCTGTTCTCATCAGGTTTACACATGGAGGTAAATACCTCCCACAACTACCATAATATCAACACTCCCTCCTATATAGGGAGGTATTGAAGGTATTGGTGTTGAGCACAAACATACCATTCACCCAGTAGCATCAACATAGTAGTATAGACTATCTCATGACTAGATCATGAGAACCATCATCACTATTAGTGTCATCAACTGCATCATCTCTTGAAACCATACTCCATCTGAGTAATCA
>CBVK0100182463.1:0-19785 GCA_900067695.1 Picea abies
ACAAGACTTTAAAATAATAAAAATAAATTGAGTAATAGAATTGTAGATATTTTTTGAAAAATTGATTAATAGAATTGTAGATATTTTTTTTGGAAAATCATTAAATAAAATTTAAAAATATAAAAATAGAAGAAATAACAAAATCTAAATTGTATTCATATTGTATTCATATCTTTAACTATTTTTACATACTTGAAATATTTATTATTATTTTAATAACTTTTATTAAAAAATTTAATATTATATTTATAGTTTTTTTAAATAAATATTTATTTTTATTAAATTTATAAAATAAAATTTAAAAAAATCAATTTTTAATGAAATTACTTATAATAAATATATATGTTTTAAAATTTAAATGCATCATTTTGTTCACATTTTTACACAATAATTAAGATGAGAAGTTAATATTATTTTACTATTTACCAGAAATCAATTTTAACAACCAAACATTGTTCACATTACCAAAATGTTTTTTTTTCTTCTTAAGACACTTTTCTAGCTTAGTGTGGACATAAGTAGGATTGATACTAATGGAGATTTATTTAGATGTTTATTTGACGGAATAACGTACACTATTTATTCGTTATTTTTGCCATGGAGTGAAATATCAACAAACATACCAATAAATACCCATCATCAACATCCATTTTTAATATTTACTTACACGGCCTCGAACGTAGTTCCCCAAGTGAAAATATTGTTGGTAAAAGATGCGAAGGAAAATCTTTTTGTTAACGTTAACATAAGTTTTGGACGTCTTTTCTTTGTCAACCAACTACGTTAAACAATAGCACGGGATGTGACTCATTGATCTTGTAATCGTCGATAAGTAGGCTAATAAAAACTAATGAAAAACCTACACGTTTCAATTATATATACTAGTGGAACTCACTTTATGATATTAACTTATTTTTCCATGTAGATTGTAGACGTTTAAAAGTTAGTAAGGGAATGTTATGTGAAGAATCAATTTTGTACGTTAGTTACGTCGCTGTTTATTGATTTTAGTAATTTTTTTTGAAGCAGAGTGTATTGTAGTCTAGTCAATTGGATGTAGCTTGGATAGTTGTGAGGAATGATTGTTATCCTTTCCACCGAGGTTTAATTCCTATAATGATATGAATAAAGTTTATAATGAGTATGTTGTAATGGCTTTGAGCCTATATGTATTGGAAAGTTGTCTTTGATTCAAAATTGAATAGCAAAGCAACTACTATTTTCGGCGTGAAAAAAAAAAGAGAACACTATAGTCTAATAAAATGTGCAACTGGTTGAATCGAACGATTTTCCGCAGATACTTTCTCAGTGGGGATACTATTACTTGCACATTTTATTAAAATATTTGCACACTTTTTACGATCAATAAGCAGGTAAGTTGTTCAATGTGGACTTAGTCTCTATCTGGTCTGGTTCAAATTTTGTAAGCACCTTTGTGACACCTCAGGTCTTATGAGAGTCATCAATTAAAAAAGGTTGAATATGCTTGCCTCGGGAGGGATTAATTGAACTAGATCTATTCCCAAAAGCCTACATGAGCCATTCTTTTATGTCGGTGAGACGAAAAAATATGTCGTAGAGATACTAGGTGGGAGTCAAAATATTTTCAGATGTTCCAATTACAAGAAGGCCTCCTGTAATTGAATTCCATATTACAAACGCAATATCTCTTCCTTCTATGATTCATATGGATGATTGACAACCTAGTTGATGACGGTTCGCTGATATTTAAGCATGCCCATTCATCTCAACTTTTTAAATAAAGCATGGGATAGTTATCGTTAGAATAATGAAGAAACTTATAGAGTGTATTAAAATTAGAATATTGTTTAAAGTTTGTTTCATTGATACACAGATTGGGGTTGAAGATGGTTTGATATCCACTTAAATAAGAAATAGGAGTGTGAACTAATTTACTGTTAAACTATACATGTAATAGTTTTCTCTCATTAATCCGAGTTTTGTGAGCTCCGTCTCACTTGTGTGTGGTTTCCATCTAGTTTTAATATGGTATCAGAGTGACAGGTTAAATAACCACTATGAGGAACCACATCATTGTTACTGTGTTCCTGTTCGTTGACTGGCGTGAAGGGGCCAACATTTCACTGCCTTGTGGTGTTGATTGTTCATTGTTCACTATCATTACTATTATTGTGTGTTGTCTTCGCACCTGCTATATTCCCACCTATGTTCGTGCCTGTGTGCTAGAGCTGCGAGTTGTCTGCGTGCAATTTCTATTGCTGCAATCTGTGGAGCTGAGGTTGCTGAAGTGCGGGTGCTGAAGTGACGATGGCGTGTTGGAACTATGATTACTGAAGTGTTTTCCCTGCAAGTGGAGCACATACATGTGATGGCTTTGTGAGGGTTCTATATACCTTGTCCCTTACATCGAATTACACAAAATCGTGGAGCCAGACTGTTGTTGTTGCCAACATTTGCAGAGAGAGCATCCACTATCATTTCTTCTGGTGGAGCCCGCGTGAAGGGTATAGCCGCCGCTGCCAATATGAACTAGCAACTCGAGGAGCTCAATATTCAGTGCAAGTGCAGTTCGATTGATATATATATAAGTTGTTACTCATATATACACTGCCAGATATATACGTTGTTCCTCACACAGAGATTTTAGACAATTCTGTTTGCACGCGATCTGAGGATGCGAGCATGTGGAGCTGATCGTTGTTTTTTTTCAGAGCATTTATATAGTGCTGGTGGTGGTTTTCTTTGAGAATTGACTATGTTTTCCACTGCTTTGCATGTTATACAATTCACCAATCTGTTGTCCATTACAGATTGCACAGAAAAGGAGAAGTACCAGGTAGTCAAAAAGACAAAACAATTTCCTTGTTTTCCATTGGTGAATAATTGTTAAAGCTTGTTGAATTATTTGTGTGGAAAATGACAAACCCTCTTTCTGATTCGTATTTAAATGAGTCCATTAAACTTGATGGCGAGAATTATGTAAACTGGAAGTTTAAGATGACCACCATTTTAGAGACATATAGTCTATGGACGATTGTCAAAAGTGATGAGCCCAAACCCATTATTGTTTCCTCAATTCCAAATTGGGATAGGCGAGAGATGAAAGAGAAAGTGTTGTTTCATATGCCCATAAATGACAACATCATTCCTCATATAAGAGACTGTAAAAATTCCAAAGAGATGCGGAACGTTCTCAAAGGTTTGTACAAAACCTCTAATGCAAACCAAATCCTATTTTTAAAAACTAAGCTATTATCTATCAAAATGGAAGCCAATGAAAACATATGTAATTTTGTATCCGTAATTAAAGATTTAAGTGATAAGTTGGGTGACATTGGTGAAAAGGTTTCGAGTAATGATTTAGTAACAATTTCCTTGAAGGGTTTAGTGCAAGATTATAAAGTTTTTATTTCAACACTCTCAGCTAGACCAACACCCCCTACTTTTGATGAAATGGCTGGTATTCTTCTTCAAGAAGAAGAAAGAATGAAGAACTATGATCAGGACTCAAGTGGCTCATATTTGTCTTTGACTGCAAAATTTAAAAGATCATAGCGAGGTAAACTGTGGGACAAGAAGAGAGGTCGATTTCAAACAAAGAAGAAAGGTATGACACATCTTGATTCTTATATTAAGAGAAATGTTGAATGTGAATATTGTGGAAAACCTCGACATCTTGCTAAAGATTTCTATAGAAGAAAGAATCATGAATCAAACCAGAGATATAAAAGGCATAATGGAAATTTTGTGCATAAAGACACTTTAGTTAATGATGGATTTAAAAATCTTAAGTTGTTTATTTCTGAAGCTGCATTGTCTACTCATATGACCAATAATAAAGAATGGTATGAGAAAATTATGAGAAAATTGATGGCACACACATTTACTTAGGAGATAACAAACACATAAAGTCCAAGTCTATGGAGTAATAAGTGTGAACTTACCTAATGGACAATTGAGATAGATTCATAATGTAATGTATGTCACTGGTATTAAAAAGAATTTGAGACCTGTTTCAACTATCACTGATAATAATCTAACATTGGAATTTGGTAAGTTAGGTGTGTTGTAAAAGATATCCAAGATCGCTACAGGATTGTTTCCACAGGTACTAGGGTTGGTGGATTGTATAAGTTGGATGTGACAATGAACTATCATGTTGCATTGAAATCCAAAACAATGTCAACAAAAGAGTTATGGCACCACAGGTATGGGAACCTAAATTAAATCGATTTGATGTTGTTGCAAAGAAAAACTATGGTAGAAGGTCTTCCTGTTATGAAGAATGATCATTTTTCTTATGAAGCATGTGCACTTGGTAAGCAACATAGAGAGGATTTTTCCATACATATAGACAAAATACAAACATATATACTTGAACTAATTCATACAGATGTATGTGGACCTATACAAACTAGGTCATTTGGTGGTGCTTCCTACTTTCTTATTTCTAATGATGATATATCTATATATACATGGGTCTATTTCATAAGGAGAAAAAGTGATGTATTTGAGTACTTTAAATAATTTAGAACTATGACTAAAAAAAAGAAAGGCAAATGTATTAAAGTTCTTAGATCTGATCACGGTAGTGAATATACATCAAGTGCATTTAAAATTTATTGTAAATTTCATGGGATCCAACAACAACTTATAGTACCTCATACACCTCAGCAAAATGGTGTTACTGAGAGAAGGAACAAAACATTGGTAGAGTGTGCTCGCAGTATGCTTCAAGGTAAAAACATTTCTAATGGTTTTTGGGTAGAAGCTGTTAATATTGCAGTTTATTTAAAGAATCGAAGTCCAACTAAGAAATTAGATTTCCAAACTCCTTTTGAGATTCTTTATGGTTATAAACCTGATGTCAGTCATTTAAGATTATTTGGATCCATTTCCTTTGCACATATTCCAAATGATGAGAGCAGGAAACTTGATGCAAAGTCAATCAAGTGTGTTTTTATTGGGTATTGTACTCATAAAAAAATGTACAAATTGTTTGATCCTAGTTTACATAAATTTTTTGCAAGTAGAGATTTAATGTTTCATGAGAATGTAGATAGAGTTGATACAATGAATGATGCAGATGCCTTGGATAATGTTAGTGATGAACATGTCAAAATAGATGCAATGGTTAAAGAGGAACAAGAATAGGTACAGGTTTGAGAACGGAATGAAAGAAGGATGGACACTTCAAGCACTAAGGATACATCAAGTGGAGAAGAGTCTCCACATAGTAGGAGATGAGAGGAAAGCAGTGAAGGACCAAGGAGGTCATCACAACAAACTCAACCACCTATAAGATATAAAAATTATGCATTGATGTCTCATGTAATCAATGTTGTAGAACCTGTAGACTATGATCAAACTAAAGAACATGAAGAGTGGAGAAAAGCTATGAATGGTGAATATGACTCCCTTATGAAAAATCAAACAGAGGAATTAGTTGAACTGCATGAAAACAAAGTCTGTATTGGAAGGAAATGGTTGTATAAATCTAAATGTAAAACAAATGGTAGCATTGATATATAAAAGACAAGACTAGTTGCAAAAGGATATTCACAAAATGAGGGACTTGATTACGAAGATACTTTTATACCAATAGCTAAAATGAATACAATTATAGTATTGATTGTCTTAGCTACAAAACATAAATTGAAAATACATTAGCTAGATGTCAAATCTGCTTTTCTGAATGGTGATTTAAAAGAAGAGGTTTATTTGGTTCAACATGAAGGGTTTGTCAAGAAGGGACGAGAGCATCTAGTCCGCAGGTTAAGGAAAGCATTATACGGTTTGAAACATGCATCGAGAGCTTGGTATGCAAATATATATACCTTCTTTTATCAGAATGGGTTTGTGAAAAACAAAAATGATCCTAACCTGTATGTTAAGAAAGATAAAAAATGAAATGTTTCTTTAATATCTTTATATGTGGATGATCTCATTATTACAGGAAGTGCATGAAAGTTAATTGAAGAGATTAAAATTCACTTGTCTCAAGAATTTTAAGTGAAAGATCTTGGTGAATTGCATTACTGTTTAGGAATTGAGGTAAGTTAATTGAAGAGATTAAAATTCACTTGTCTCAAGAATTTTAAGTGAAAGAGATTGGTGAATTGCATTACTGTTTAGGAATTGAGGTTTGGAGAGAGCATGATAAAACATGGACCAATCAAAGTAAATATAAGAAATAAATTCTTAGAAAGTTCAACATGAGTGAATGTAAATCTATGTCAACTCCCTTATAGGAAAATGAAAAACTATATAGTAAAGATGGAACTAAAGAGGAAGATGGTACTTTATATCGTCAGTTGGTGGGAAGTCTAAACTACCTCACCAATACAAGACGAGACATTGCATACTCAGTTAGCATCCTTATTCAGTTCATGGCTAAGCCTTCATAGAGTCACTCGAAAGATGCAAAGAAAGTACTCCATTACTTGAAGGGAACAATAAATTTTGGTATTATGTATATTGATGAATTTGATGTTGATCTAACAGGTTTGATTCAGATTGGGATCTACCTCACGCTATGCATTTCATATAGGATTAGGGGTCGTATCATGGAGTAGAAAGAAGAAACAAACTATTTCTTTGTCGTCAACAAAATTTGAGTAGAAAGCCTTGACTAGTGCCACCTGTGAAGTTGTTTGGTTGCAGAGAATTCTTGTAGATGTTGAAGAGGAGTAGAATGGTCCAACATGCATCAACTGTGACAATCAAAGTACTATCAAATTTTCACACAATCCAATATATCATGCAAGATCAAAGCATATCGAGCTACAACATCACTTTGTGAGAGAGAAGATTGAATCAAACCAAATTGGTTTGATATTTTGTACTACCAATGATAATGTGGCTGATATATTTACCAAACCTCTTGGTAAACTCAAGTTTGAAATTTTTAGAAGTAAGTTAGATGTAGTAGAAAATCCATTTCTCCATTAAAAAGGAATGTTAAAATAATGAAGAAACTTCTAAAATATATTAAAATTAGAATATTGTTTAGAGTTTGTTTAGTTGACACACATTGGGGTTAAAGATGGTTTGAGATCCACTTAAATAGCAGTGTGATCTAATCTACTATTAGACAATAAATGTAATAGATTTCTCTCATTAATCTAAGTTCACAATATAAAAATAATGTATGTGGACAGTAACGTCTCTTTCTCTCCAGCATAATATAAAAAGAAGAAGGAAATATCGATTCGATTCCTTCAAGTGTACATTGTATTTGCTTGGACAATCAAAAGATTAGGTTTGTTAACGGGCATATAATAATAGTTACTAACACTATTGATGACAATGGATCACAAAAAAAAAAAACCAAAGACAGCAGGATTCGGTAAAGTACAAACCCACTTTTTCTTTTATTTCATGATGTGCAGATTGTAAGAAGGAAGCTTCTAAAATATCATATTCAAATACCTCTATCAACCTCCTATCCACGGGAAATAAATTAAAGCGGAAGAATACAGCAGCATGCTTATATGCAATTGGAGTTGCAGTAACAACAGAACTGACATAATATTCTTCAGGATTTGAATTTAATATATTATAAATTCTGAGTCCACTGTAAATATTCTTACTAGTACAATATTCCATTATGCTCTATGCGTTTTCAAGTCTTGAATAATAACCCAAAAAGAGAATAGAAAAAAGAGCCCACATGGAATCTCTAATGGTTCAGATATTAAATGAATTTCTCGAAAGTACATTGAAGGTCGCTGAGTTAGTGACGAGTATCACAGAATTCTTACCGCATTTGACGGCTAAATTGCCTCGTGACGGGCAATTTACCCGTCGAATTCCATCCCTGGGCCGCCGCCGCCGCCGCATGGGGTTGGGCCTGGACCAAGGTCGACAGCGTTTAGGATCTATACGTTAATGTTAGGACGTCAGTGATGTTATCAGAAATAAGTTGCCGTAATTTCAAACGATGTGTAGTTTGCATTATATGTGAAGGTTCCGACGTCAGTGACGTTAACCGCAAGAAGTTGCCGTAATTTCATTGAAGAACAAAATCTAATGCATGGATTGTCTAATGCTACGAGTATGATTAGGCGCATACATCACCTGCAACACTGAAAATGTTCCACCGTCCTCGTGCGCAATAAAACATTGGGAATAGATGATTGTTTATTCCTTAACAATTAAAAATGTCAAAGGATATGCGTTTGGCATCTGTACGTTAATGTTCCGACGTCAGTGATGTTAACGGAGACAAGTTGCCGTAATTTCGAATCATGCCCGTTTGGCATCTATATGTTAATGTTCCGCGTCAATGATGCTAACGGAAAGAAATTGCCGTAATTTCATTGAAGAACAAGACCTAAATCATGGAATGCCTTAGGGTTAGATATAAAGTTAAAATCTCGAATGTACATAGAATGTCGGTGAATTAGTGCCTTCGGATCTTTTAAAGACAACGACAAGTATGATTAGGTGCATCGATCACCTGTAACACTGAAAATATGTTCCACCGTCCTCGTGCGTAATAGAACTTTGGGAACAAATTATTGTTTTTTCCGTTCCTTAATGTTCAAAAATGTCAAACGATTATAGTTTCGCATATGTACGTTATTGTTCCGACGTCAGTGATGTTAACGGAACGACGTTGCCGTAATTTCGAACGATGTGTGTTCGGCATCTATACGTTAATGTTCCGACGTCAGTTACGGAAAGAAGTTGCCGTAATTTGATTGAAGAACAAGCACTAATTCAATTTCCACAAGCACGGACTTACGAGTAAAGCCTTCAGACGTGTAAAAGCACTCAAAAATAGTTTGCTGCGATACTTTTTACACAGCCTAACGTAACCTGTCATGTATTGCACATATTTTTATCATACTCTGATACGAAAAGAACATCCAAAATAAATTAGGTGGTGAGATACTTCTAAATATGTTGATGTGATGGCAAGACTTTTGCCCTGTTAGTAGGTTGATGAACAGTTCAATACAATGGATTGCAAAGGACCAGCGGGGCTGGGTGGCGGTAGATCAATCGGACTTGGTAACGGGGAATTTATTTGGACTGAATTTTGCATTTTGTCCGGCTTTACCTAATAGTCATCGAATAGAATTTCGTAATACTCCATAATTCATGAATATCATAATGCATCATAATTCATAAATACCACAATGCATGACATCTGGTCGAAACGAAACTATAGTTATCTCGTCTTTATATTCTAATTATTTACATGTACATTCCAGCAAAATAAGTTAAAGTGGGATCTACACTAAAATGATCAAGGACGCATTTTCTATGAGGTGCACTTCTCTAAATTAGGGTTAGTTGTATTAAATAAATAATCTATGCAAGTGGGTGAGAGGTATTCATTATTTGAGTGTTATTAGACTCTGTCACTATAACAATCAGTTCATGGTTGAATTGGTATTTGTTTTTTTAATTTTCCAAAGTTTAATATAATAGTTTGTATTTTTTATTATTGGATATAAAATTGATAGTCTTATTGCACAACTACTACGAAGTTTAATTATCGAAGGAGATTTAAATTCCACTTGTCTCTCACTGTTATATTTAATTATAGCATTGTTATTAGATTATAAATCACACACCTATTTGTATTGAAGAGTTTGGTTACCAAAACTATCCTCTCTGACTTCATGTGATCTAAGGTGCGCAATCCTTAGATATGTATGAATACCTGGAATCCTCTTTCTGAGATCTTTCCAATGACTACTCTCTTGCTCAATTTTGAGCTTTGATTAGAAAGTTATGATCCTTTAAAACTTGTTATTTTTATCTGATGCATTCCTTGCGGAGTTGATTTCTTTTCGCTGAGCTAATGGCTCTTAGATATTTGCTGGAACTTATCAGAAAGTTCCTAGATCTTCAATACCTCTTTTGATGTAGGTTTGAACCATACGAAACCCACACGCTTCCTTCCTAACCCCTTTTCCCTTCTTTAACAAAGTTTCCGGGCACCATCCCTTTTTCTTCATCCCTTAATTGCATGTCCCAATGCTTTCAGATAGGTGCTTATCCAGAGCCTTGAGAGATTCGAGGCTCTGGAACTTCGGCTTCGTAAACTCTTGCTACTTCATGTGTTATTTCACCTGAACATCGAATTAACGAACTTCACGAAGTGAGGTGGATCAACGGTCCATGAATTCCTTAACAAATGATGGTTGGGATTTATTACAGAACTCCGAGCTTCAAAAGTTTTGGACTGTCCATACTCTCCAACCTTGCAGAGTGCTCAGTCTTCGGACTGTGGTATGGTTTCCACATACCTTCTCTCGATCAATGGTCAAGATTAACTCTGGCCTTCGGGAGTTCTCGACTAAATGCAAAACTGCAACACAATTCCTCTGGAGTACCAAGTCTCCGGACCTTGGGATCACGCGCCACGCATCCACTCGGGCCCATGGTCTTCGTGATTGAACTACTAAATACTAAAAACGTCACATCAACTTTAGTACTTTTCAAATTGTTGGGACATGGGTTAGTAGTTTTGGAGTAACTCACCGATAGTTCTGCAATTGTCCCCACGCTGAAACATACCCCTTCCGGGAAACCATGGTCTCCGCGTAGAATTATTTGTCATGCAACTTCAATCTCCGTAATGGTTCCTGTCCATTGATCTTGATAGATCGTGATCAAAGTTAATGAAACCCCGATCTAGCTAACTTCTTCGACAATTTTAACTACCTTATGCCACCACTCGAATCTTTTTGCGTCAAAGATGGACCGTTAGATGAATTCAAGTTGCTCGAGCTTTATTCGCGGAATCTCACGTCAGGAGAATTGAGAATTGGGAATCGATAACCCAAATTCCCAAAGGTCGAAATGAATCGAGACCATTGATTTAGAACTGATCATAATCATTAGATCGAGGAGGAGGATAGGTGTCGTGACACGTTATCTATGTCAATAGACCATGTCAGCAAGGACATGTGGCACAATCAGATGATGACAAGCGTCAAGATGAAATTGGCATTTTAGGCACGTGTAATTCACGAATCTAAGTGACACCTCACAACCACTCGTCCAATTCCAAGTCAGCAATTACATCACTTCAGGAGTATGTACTTCAGGAAAAAATAGTTTCTAACCTTAGAAATCACCTAAAGCATTGAAGGTCAAAGTTAACACTAACCGTTGATCTAATTCAGAACTCAAGATAAGTTTTTTCCTTGGCTTATTCTATTGTTTGATTTCCTTAGAGTTAAAATGCTAGCACAATTACCAAACCCTCATTTTACTTCCTTTGCAGGTTGTGCAAATCGAGGTAATCAGATGTTTGAGTTCTGATCTATGCGAGCATTACTTCAGTTACATACATATTCTTTGTATACTTATTATCACTCTATTTACAATACAAGAGGTTGTGGAGTCTTTGATCTATGGTACTCTAGCTGCAATATTTGAACAATGATCGATTGAATACAATGGTTGCTTTTGCAAAATACTTTGAATTCATCACTATATTTTTGTGGTAATGAAGAATGTATTCAGACTGTTATTCGTTCTATCTTTTCTCTTTGGTAATTGTGTATGTACAGATTTAAATGGAAATTCAATATATATGTACCACCATCACATTTCAAATAAAAAATATATTTAGTATCCTTTAACTATACTAAGACATCATATTTCTAAATTCTAACAAATAAATATCATAAACATAACATTGACAAGGAATGTAATCCAAGATACATATCTGAAACCTTATGGTGGAACACAAATGGAACAACGACATTCCACCCAACCATAGAACTATACAACCAAGCTGACTTTCTTGTTCACCCCCTAATCTAACCCTAAGTCCATTATGGAAAACTGAATGATCCTCCTTAGCTATAGTCACCATCCACAGATCATAAATTCCTTTGCCTCACACTAACAATTCTCATAACATCAAATAGTTTATTTTTCCCAATATAGTGAGAAACTTCCTCCCTCCTCCATATGTTGTTTTTATATGCATCCTTGTTCCTAGGTGTTTCCTTCCCTCCTTGGGAAATTCACATCTTTACAAATCACTGATTTTTAGGGGCTGCTAGTGGTCAAAATCCACATTTTCCACTTGTAAAAATCATCCTTGAGGTAACTCAAACCTATTCCCCACTCATGGAGTCATGGTCAACTATTTTTAACCTAGTTGTTCCATTTTTCTTCCTGCATTTATTTATTAAAAGTTTGTCTTACACATGTGTCAAATAAAAGAGGATAGTTGGAAAAATCAAATCTTTGTCCAACAGCCATCAAATAATTAATTACAACAATCAAAATTCCAAATTTGCATTTCCATAAATGGCAAATAATTTCCAAATCCGAATTCTCCAAAAACAAAAATTTATTTCAAAGTTTTCTTAGAATTTAATATTCTAAAATTTGAGGATATTACATCCTCTCCCCATTAAGTACAATATTGTCCTTAGTGTTCGTTCTTCTCTCACAATAGGGTTGGATAAGATTTCCACAAATCTTCCTCCAATTCCCAAGTTCCCTCCTCATGGCTAAAGTGATTCCATTGCACTTTTACGTGGGCGATGGCTATGTTCAGAAGTAATGTTTCTTTCATGTCCAGAATGCGCATAGGTTTCACTTGGAACTCGCCTTCGCGTTCCACCTGCACCATGTTCCAATCAATGATGTGAGTAGGATCATGAATATACTTTTTTAATAAGGAAAGATGAAAAACATTATGAACTTTTAAGTTTGTAGGAAGTGTTTGTTGATACACCACATGTCTGATTTGAGTTAAAATATCAAAGGGGCCACAAAAATTGGTGCCAACTTTGAACAATTTCCTAGCTTTAGAGAACTCCTCCTTGATTTGACTTTCAGATATACATGGTCCCTAATTTGAAATTCCTGGTGTCTCCTTTATAAATCTGTGTATCTTTTCTGTCGATCTTGGGCCTCTTTTAAATTCCGTCGTACCCTTTTTACCATTTTCTCCATTTCCTGGAGCATTTCTAGTCCAATCATAAGCTTATCAATTGGATTATCCCAGCTATTAGAGGTTGTGCCTTCTGTATAATGCTTTGAAGGGAGTCATCTTGGTTGATGTCTAATAGCCATTATTGTAAGAAAATTCAACTAACTTTAGGTACTCCTCCCACATAGTTGGTTTTTTTCTCACATACATTCGTAACATTTTTTCCACAATATGATTCATTCGTTCGATTTTCCCATCCGTTTGTAGATGGTAATTTGTGCTGAAATTTAGGTTAGTGTCCAATCCTGCAAACAATTCCTTCCAAAACTTTGATGCATATTTGACATCTCTATTGGAGATCACCATCTTATGAATTCCATGCAATCTAAATATTTATTTCATAAAAATTTCATCAATATTAATTGCTTTATAAGTAGATTTCATAGGTATAAAATATGTAGATTTGTTAAGTTTTTCAATCACTACCATAATCGAGTCATTTTTCTTTTGAGTCTTAGGCAAACCTGTGATGAAGTCCAACGAGATAATATCCCACTTCCATTCTCGTATAGGTAGAGGTTGTAGCAGACTGACTGGATGTTGATGTTCATTCTTTACCTGTTGACAATCTAAGCATTTAGATAAATATTTAGCTGTTTCACTCTTCAAGTTAGTCCAATAAAACATTTTTCTTAAGGCTGTTATAATTTTCTAGTATCCCGGATGACCAAAAAATGACCTTGTGTGCAGTTCGTCAAGACTTGTTGATTTTAAATCAGTAGAATTAGGTACATACAACCTGTTTTTTAACCTTAGCACTCCATTTTTATCTAAACTCGTATCTGTTTTGTTTAGTTTTTCTGCACTTTCTTGCAATTTTGTTGTTGTTTTGTTGTACTTTTCGTCATTACTGCTTGTATATTTTATTATTTGCTTGATGTCATTTTTTTCTTTGCTAACACTTATCTCATAAAGTTCGTTAGTCCTCCGACTTAGAGCATATGAAACTTTGTTCTCTTTACCTTTGATGTGTCGTACTTTGAAATCAAATTCACTTAAAAATGCTAGCCATCTCGCTTTCCTTGCATTGAGATCTAGTTGACTCAATAAAAACTTTACACCAATGTTGTCAGTTAGTAGCAGAAACCTTCTCCCCATTAAATAATTTTGCCACATTTTCAGAGCATGAATTATGACTGCTAATTCCAAATCATGTGTAATGTAATTATGTTGATGTTCTTTCATTTTATGTGATTTGTAATAGATGACATGTCCATATTGTATTAGGACCCCTCCCAAGCCTTCTTTTCTTGCATCCACACAAATTGTAAAAACTTTATCGAGATCCGCTACCCTTAGGATAGGTGTTGTAGTTAACAATCTTTTTAATTTATCAAATCTATCCTCACACTTTTTTGACCAAGTAAATCTTATTCCCTTTTTCTGTAGCGATGCAATTGGATACACGATCTTAGAAAATCCTTTGATAAATCTTCGGTAATAACCGGTAATTCCCATGAATGATCTGATGTCTATTACATCCTTAGGGATAGGCCATTCCATAATAGATTTTATCTTTTCTGGATCAACTGCAATACCATATTCAGATATCAGGTGTCGTAGGTACTGTATCTTTCTTTGGTAGAAGTCACACTTATCAAACTTCACATACAAATTATGTTTCCTTAAGGTCTACAATACTATTTCCAGATGTTCTTCATGTTCTTCTTTCATTTTTGAGTAAACAAAAATATCATTGATAAATACCAATGCAAATGTATCTAGATATTTACTAAATATATTATTCATCAAACACATAAAGGTTGTTGGTGCATTAGCAAGACCAAATAAATTTACGACCAACTCATAATGTCTCTAACCTGTTGTAAATGTTGTTTTATTTATGTCTTCATCTTTTATTCTGACTTGGTGATAACGAGACCTTAAATCTAACTTAGAGAAGATCCTTGTTCCTCCAACTTGGTAAAACAGGTCGGTAATTCTGGGTAAAGGATACTTATTCTTGATCGTCATCTTATTTAGTTGTCGATAGTCAATGGACATTCTCAAGGTCCCATATTTATTTTTAATGAAGAGAACTGGTGCTCCCAAAGGTGAGACACTTGGTATGATATATTCTTTATCTAACAATTCTTACGACTGGATTTTCAGTTCCGTTAATTCTAGTAGACTCATTCTATAAGGTGCCTTAGATATCAGGGCAGATCCAGGTAGTAGATCGATAGAGAAATCTAGCTCTCTTCTTGGAGGTATTTATGGTATTTCTTCCACAAATACATATCTAAACCCATGTAGGACTGCAAAGTCCTCTAAACTGGGTTTGTTTTCCTTTTCTAATAGATTAGTTACGTGGACAAACTAAACTTGACAACCTTTGTTCATACATTTCTTAAACTACATGGCTGATATCTACCTAAACGAAACTAGTTTTCTGATCCCTTGTATCATCCTAACTCTGTTGTTTTCATTTTTGTAAATAAATTACTTTTCGTAACAGTTTAATATTACTTTATGTTTCTCTAACCAGTCCATTCCAATGATTAAATCGTAATATTCCAAAGGTAAAATGTTCATATCTAACTTTGTACTTTGATCGTCTATGCTAAGTTCACATTAAAGAATAAAATATGTTACCTTTCTCTTGGTCCATGTTGTTAACTGTATTAACCAGGACTTAGCATGCTTTACTTTCTTGAGCTTGTTTAATTCAACTAAACGAGGAGTGACATAACTCAGACTAGCTCTTGGGTCAATTAATATGGAAATGTGGTTATCATTAATTTTACCTTCAACCTCCACGATAGTGGAGTGATGATCATCTTGCCTGCCATTCATAGCTACATTAATTATGTGCATGCTTCTTCCCATATCTCCTACTGTCGAAGCTTATTGCAGGTTATGGAATGAAGTTCTTGCTATGGAAAATTAAGCATGGACAATTTCTCCTCAAGTGAGGTTCTACACACTCTCAACACTTCAATGGTTCTTTGGGATTGTCCCCAACTTTCTTGACTCCCAGGTTAACTAGCCTACCTCCCCCTTGAGCACTCTAGTTGTTTGAATGATAGTCCTTCTTTTGGAAACTTTTTTCCATATTACGGAAAGGGGCTGGTTGGAACCCTTTCTTTTCCTGATTCATTATGTCTTGTTTCTTGTCCTTCCATGCCTTGGGAATTTCATACCTCTGTTCGTACTGATTATAACACATCTCATCCTTTCTAAGCACTTCATTTTAAAGACTTGGGATTGCCAAATTCAATTATGTCTTTGTAGGAATATGGTAGACAACTTAAGAATCGTTGTATCTTTACTCTGTCTTCCTTGATATATGGTACAAATCTCAATAGTTCAAGAAATTTATCTATCAGATCGTCCATAGTCATTTGTTCGAGTCTTAGCTCATATAATTCCTTAGTTTTTATTTCGTAATAGATTTCTGACAAATAGTTCGTAAATATGACCATTCCATTTGTTTATCTTTCAATCCCTTAGCCAATTTTAGGTCTTGCCACCACATACTTTATTTACCCTTCAAGTTGTAAATGGTCATTCTGACTTTCATATTACTAGAGTAGTTGTAAATACGGAAGTATTTATTAATATCTAGTAGCCATGCTTCAGCCTCTTCACCCGTCCTTGATTCTTCGTCAAAGGTGGAAGGTTTTATTTTCTTAAATTCACCTTCCATGTGATCTACTTGTCTTCTTTTTCTTCTCGTAGATGTTTTGTTTCATGTCATATGTGTGTCTTCGGAAGAAATATCCTCATTTTATGTTTTGTGACCAGAGTTTTTAGAGACCTTTTGTTGACTTCTTCCTCTTTGTCATTGTTTTATGGGCTCCTCTTGATTACTATATTGCATACTATCATTTCATTTATTTCTAATTGGTCTTCTTGTGCCTTTTTCAACTTTTCCTTATCTTCTTTAAACACTTGTAATTCCACGATGAGGTTCTTCATTTTTTCCAAAACCTATGTGGTTGAACTTCCTTTGCTGTTATGCTATGGTTCTTTAGGAAGTCCTTCATTTGGATTCTCCTCGATAATGATTTCTTCTTCGTTTTGTGATGACATTATCACAACAAACCAACAATTTTTCTGTTTGTAACAATAAACATATTTGTTAGTTTTTCTTCAATAGAAATAAAAGAATTAAAATAATTTTGGCCTTTCCCTGAGGTCCAAGTGCTGTAACCTTCAACTCTGATACCATATGTAATGTACCCCAAATTTCCCAATTTTTTTTTTTTTTTTTTTTTTTTTTTTTTTTTTGTTAGAGAGCATTAAAGTCCCTTGAATCTTCAACATTGTTTGTGATACAGAGATAATCCATTATATATATCTTATTCCTGTAATGTATGCATAGCAGTTTTAATTCATTGTCATTATCCTTCTTAAAGGACGAAGGAGATTTAAATTCCACTTCTCTTACTGTTATATTTAATTATAGCGTCATTATTGGAGTATAAATCACACACTTATTTGTATTAAAGAGTTTGGTTACCAAAAATATCCTCTATGACTTCCTGTGATATAAGCTTCTCAATCCTCAAATTTGTATGAATAAATGGAATCCTCTTTCAGATATCTTTCCAATAACTACTTCCTTGCTCAATTCTGAACTTTGAGCAGAAACTATGATCCTTTAAAACTTGTGCTTTCTATCTAATGCATTCCTTGTGAAGTTGATCTCTTTTCTCTGATCTAATGGATCTTAGATATTTGATGGACCTTATCAAAAAGTTCCCAAGTCTTTAGTACCTCTTTTGATGCAGGTTCAAACCAGATGAAACCCAAGGGGTTCCTTCCTAACTTCTTTTCCCTTCTTTAACACATTTTTTGGGCACTAGCCCTTTTTCTTCATCCCTCTATTACATGTGACCATGGGCTATGACCTGGTGCCATCGAATAGGTTCTTATCCAAAAACTTGAGATCTTCATAGCTCTAAAACTTTGGCTTAAAAAACTCTTACTACTTTGTGCCTTATTTCTCCTGAACACCAAATTGGCTAACTTCACGAAGTGGGGTGGATCAACAGTCCACGACTTCCACAACAATCAATGGTTGGAATTTATTACAAAACTTTGGGATTTAGAAGTTTTGGGCTTTCTATACTCTCCAACCTTCCAGAGTGCTCAGTCTCCGAACTATGGTATCGTGTTTCAAGTACCTTCTCCCGATCAACAGTCGAAATTATCTCTGGCCTTCAAGAGTTCTCGATTCAACGCAACTGCAACACAATTCTTTTGTAGTACCAAGTCTCCCGACCTTGGGATCAGGTGCCACGTGTCCACTGGGGCCCATGGTATTCATGCTTGAAATAATAAATACTGAAAATGTCATATGAACTTTAGTACATTTCAAATTGTGGGGACATGGGTTGGCGGTTTTGGAGTAACCCTCTCATTGTTCCACAATTGTCCCCACTCTAATAGGTACCCCTTCTGGGAACCGTGGTTTGGCTTGTGGGATCGTCTTGTAGAATTATTTTCCATGCAACGTAGATATCTGCAATGACTCCCGACCATCGATCTTTATAGATAGTGATCAAAGTTAATATAGCCCCAATCTAGATAACGTCTTCCCTGAGTTTAACTACCTTGTGCCACCACCCAAAGTTTTTTTCATCAAATATGGACCATTAGATGAATTCAAGTTGCTCGAGTTTTATTCGGGGAATATCACTTCAAGAGAATTGAGAATTGGGAACGTTTAACCCAAATTCTCGAAGGCCAAAATGAATCTATATCATTGATCTATAACAAATCACAGTCGTTAGATCCAAGAGCAGGATAGGTGCCGTGACAGGAGATCTACATCATCAGAACATGTGGCACAATCTGATGATGGCAAGTGTCAAGATAAAATTGGCATTTCAGGCATGTGTAAGTCACGAATCTAACTGACACATTGTAATATCCCCAAAAATAATTAATTATTCAAGTCTAAGTACACTTAGGAATAAATTTCCATTTTTGAAAAATTCGAATTGTGAAATTATTTTCCATTTATGGAAAATCCGAATTTGGAATTTGATTATTGTAATTAATTATTTATGACTGTTGGGAAATGATTTGATTTTCCCAACTAACTTCTTGATTCTGACACATGTAAAAGACAAATCATTTTGTATATTAAATGCTGGAAGATAAATGGAACATCCAGGTTGAAAACAACTGACCATGACTCCATGAATGGGGAACAGATTTGAGTTTCCTCGGGACTGATTTTTACAAGTGGAAAATGAGGGATTTGACCACTAGCATCCCTTGAAAATCAAGGATTTGTAAAGCTGCAAAAATTTCCAAGGAGAAAAGGAAAGGCCTCAGCACAAGATGCAAATAAATACAACATATGGAGGAGGCAGGGCGTTGCTTAGTATGCTGGAGAAAGAGCACTACTTGTTGTTATGAGCACTGTTTAGTGTGAGGGAAGGGAATTTCTAATCTGTAGAAGAGGATTGTAGCAAAGGAGGATCATTTCAATTCACCCTTATGGACTCATGGTCAGGCTAGGGGGTGAACAGAGCAAGTAACTTGGTTATTTTTTTCTAAGGTTGGGTGGAACATGGTTGTTCTATTTGTGTCCTAAAATCAGTTTCAGATAAGCACCTTTACTTGTATTCTGGTTAATATTTCATTGATTACAATTGTGAGAAGTGTGATGGGTTTATATGATAGTGCATATATAAATGATTAACAAAATGTATAATATTTTGTTGATTACCATTATTAGAAGAATGATGAGATCATGTGATGTTATTATATACACAAATGCATGAATGAATGCACATATATAGATACTCATACAAAAGGAAAGGATAGAAATGGGTAGATGTTATATATATATATATATATATATA
>CBVK0100182498.1:0-13090 GCA_900067695.1 Picea abies
AATGGTAACTGAGAGGTTGAAAACCTCGGTAGTGAAAAGGTACACTACAAATTGGTATCAGAGCCAAGGTTTCGACACTGAGCCTAGATGGGCCAGTTGAGTGGTCTTTGGACCGAGGGTGAGAGGAGAAATTGTGTTTGGAGGACCAATTTCGGACCCTGGTATGGCCCGGAGTGTATAGGAGTTTAAACTCAGGAGGATTGTGAGTCGTAAGATCACTGTGGGATTAACCGTCAACCGTCCAAGTTGACAGAAGTTGTATAGGGTTTAAGCCCTCATGGGTGGAGGAGAAGCCCCAAAACGGCAGAGGGATCATAGCCGTAGGATCCCAAGGGGGACACATATCAGGAGATTCCACAGAGTCGGAGATCAGGAATTGGAAGTCCCGTGCACATGACAACGGGAATCGCGATATCCCGATACGCGATTTCCTGACAAGTGCAAATATAGAGTGGGGACCACCAGGGTTAGAGTGGAGGACAGATGTCAACCCACGTCATGGTTCAGAACTTCGTAAGTTCCGAGAACAAGTGCAGTGAGGTTTCGATATCACGAAACGTGATTTCCCGATTGTCAAAGGAGTGTGGGCCATAGCCGGGGGGTTAAGGTCAAAGCTCATCAATAAATCGGGGATTCCATGGTCAAGAGTTTTGGCACAAGTTGATTCACGAAACCCTGAACCCCGATAAGGGAAAAGGCAGGGGTCACGAGTCAGCAGTCACATGGTGTAGAGACCATGGCAGGGGCTAACGCATAAAGGAACACGTCGAAAGTTAGAGGATCGGGAGTCCCGAGTACGTGAGCATCGCAACATCATGAACCCTGAAACCCCGACAAGAGCTTTGAGTACGGTCATGGGGTAGAGGTCACATGGACTTGGGCTTAACCACGAAGGGTTAAGGAAAAAAGGCGCATCGGAAAATCGAGATTTCGGGAAATCTGATGACATGAAACATGCTTCTCATAAAACCGCGAATCTTGATATTGCGATGTGATTAACTTAACCTTTAAACTTTTTAATTCTGAAATAAGTAATTTAAGTTTTCAAACTTAATTAAAGATCAACGCTAATTAATTATCCTTCTAAACAAGGCTTAAAGCTAAACTTTCTTTGAATGACCTTTAATACGTCATTGTCTGATTTAGTAAGTTTCTATTATATGTGTGAGGTGAACAAGACTATGGAAAACTCATGCAAACCACATGGTTGAACAAGTCATATAGTATCGTCACGTGGACCAAGGCCTAGCCAGGAGGGCTAGCGCACAAAGGGGCACATTGGGTTTTGAGGACTGAAATCCCGATAGGAAGGTAAGGCCACGGTCGTGAAGGCGTGGTCATATGCGACAAGAGCTAAGCCCAGGAAGGCTCGCGCATGAAATAAGCTCATCGCAAATCGGGAATCGGGGATTCAACCCACCAAAACATTGCCAGTTTCAAAACCCCGATAGAGGTAACCCCGATAGAAGGAAGGAAGACCTCGAAGAGTTTCCTGTGGGAGGAAAAATTTCCAATAGGGAAATAGGAGAATTTCAAGAAACCCGAAAAACACAGAGCCAGACAGAGCTCAGAAAACTTGTGAAGTTGAAATGTCTTTCGTTCTTGTTCGTATTAGTTATAAATGTTGTGGATTATTCATGAAGTTTAATGGCCTGACAATTTTTGAATTGGATTGCACATTGCATGTTCAGAATACGACAGAGGCCAAAACACCAGTTAATCAACGCCGATTATGGAGTGGGGAAGAGTGCAAATTACCCCTGAAATGGAAGACGAACGGGAAAGAAAGGATGTTAACCTAGGAGTCAAAAGATCGAACTCTAATGGGCATGGAAAGGAGATGGATAAGGAAGGACATATAATGAAAATCCTTGAAGGATTTCAAAGAGAGGCCAAGGAGCATCGAGCTGATAGCCGAAAGCTCATGAAAGTCAAGGATCGGCAAGGGAAATTAAAATTAAAATTCTTGTAGAGTCTGGAAAGAATAGAGAAGAAACTTGAGAAGGGAAGAGACTCAAGTACAACAGAGAGTCGCAAAGACCATGGGAGAAGAAGTAGATCAAGGAGTGGTAGCCGACGTCACAGTCGCTCCCAAAAACATTCGGATAGGGAGGCACACAGTAGTTCGAGCCCGTCCTCTACCAGAAAACATCGAAAATCTGGAAGGGAGGAATTGAAAGGAGAGATGAATAAAATTAAGCCTCCAACATTCGATGGAGAACATAAGAAGGAGGAAGATGTCGAGACCTGGTTGCTTGGCATGAAGAAATACTTTCAACTGCAGAATTATTCTACCCATACAGAGGGAAGAATTGCAATGTACCAGTTGAAAGGAAAAGCGTCCATGTGGTGGGATCAGTTTGTGTAGGTGCAACACATTCAAGAGAAAGAGGTCACTTGGAAGGAATTCAAGAGTTATTTCGAGAAGAAATACCTGACTAAAAGATACTATGACAGAAAGATGAAGGAGTTCTTCGAACTCAAGCTAGGCAGCATGACCATTGATGAGTATGAATGAAGTTTTCTGGAACTATTGAAGTATGTTCCATTCATCAAGGACGAGGCTGTCAAAATTCAGAGGTATCTAAGTGGACTTCCACCTTCCATTGGTGACAAGATTCAATACGATGATCCTAAGACCATGGAAGAAACCATAAGAAGGGCGAAATGGCTATACGAACAACAGAGAGAAAAGCCTACCTTTCGAAAGGCTTGGGATAACCAGAAGAGGTTTAAGAAAGAACAGAGACAGAAGGGAAGCAAGCCTTCCTTTTTTAGAAACAATCCTTGGGGACAGTCATCTTTTAAAGAGCCTGGGAAAGTTGAAGGGAGTGAACAAATGCCAAGGCCTCCACCCATGGAGTGTTGGGGCTGTAAAAGGAATCATAGGTACAGAGACTGCCCCCACAGAAAAGACAAAGCAAGAACTGTCCATACTGTTCAGCAAGTTGAAACAGTGGAGGATATGGGTAGCAAAATGTCGAGGATCTACGTAGCCCTGGACAACAAGCAAGCAAAATTTCAATCACATATGATTGAAGTGGAAGGTATATGTAGATCCTAGAGTGGTGGAAAGTTTGCATCTAACGAAGAGAAAACATGGGAAGTCTTGGTTAGTGCAGTTAGCCACAGGGACCAAGAGGAAGGTCACTGAATTGGTTAAGTCTTGTTCAGTGGACATTAAAGGAATGAGCACTAAGGCTGAATTGAACATTCTGCCTTTAGGCTCATATGATTGCTTAGTTGGGATGGACTAGTTGGACCAACACCATGCCCTTCTGGATTGTCGTAACAAGAGATTCACATGTCTGAACGAAGAAGGAAATCAGGTAACAATCCAAGGAATTCCCAGAGCCGTGGCTGTTAGAGAAATCTCAGCCATGCAGCTGAAGAAATGTTACCGGAAAGGCTATCAATTATTTGCAGCCCGGGTGGAAGAAGCATTCCAAAATGTGGTCCCAAATATGGAAGACCACAGGGTGCTCAAAGAGTTTGAGGACGTGTTTCAGGAGGTGCCTGGGCTACCTCCGAAGAGGGACAACAATTTTTCCATAAATCTGATGCCTGGAGCAGCTCCAGTTTCAAAAGCTCCTTATAGGATGAGCACACCAGAGCTGACAGAGTTGCAACTGCAGCTCGAAGAGCTATTAAAGAAAGGCTACATTCGTCCCAGCGTGTCACCGTGGGGAGCCCCAGTCCTATTTTTGAAGAAGAAATATGGGACGATGAGGCTGTGCATTGACTTTAGACAGTTGAATAAAGTCACTGTCAAGAAAAAATATCCTCTGCCAAGGATTGATGATCTTTTTGATCAGTTAAAGGATGCGAAAGTATTTTCGAAAATAGATCTTCAATCTGGGTATCATCAAGTGAGGATAAAAGATGAAGACATCATCAAGACTGCCTTCAGAACAAGGTACAGTCATTATGAGTTCACTGTGGTGTTGTTTGGACTGTCCAACGCGCCTGCTATCTTCATGTGCTTAATGAATGGAGTGTTCAGAAATTATCTGGACAAGTTTGTCATAGTATTCTTAGATGATATCTTGGTGTACTCCAAGACAGAGGAAGAACACGAACAACATCTTAGAATGGTGATGCAGGTGTTGAGAGAACACCAGCTGTATGCAAAAATGAGCAAGTGCTCATTTTACCAAAAGCAGATCCATTATCTAGGACACATTATTTCTTAAGAGGGGATCGTTGTGGATCTTGAGAAGGTACAGGCCATTCAAGAGTGGCCAATGCCAAGAAATGTGACAGAAGTTAGATCCTTTATGGGTCTGGCAGGTTATTATAGGAGGTTCATAGCCGGATTTTCAAGGATAGCTCATGCTATCACTTCCTTGCAAAGGAAGGAGAAGAAGTTCCAATGGACTGAACAATGTGAGAGAAGCTTCCAGCAATTGAAGCAGCTGCTCACTAGTGCTCCAATCCTAAAGATTGCTGATCCAAGTAAGGATTATGTAGTGTGCACGGATGCATGTAAGGAAGGGCTGGGAGGAGTTCTCATCCAAGAAGGATTTGTAGTTTGCTATGAATACCGAAAGCTGAAAGAGCATGAAAAGAATTATGCCACTCATGATTTAGAACTGGCAGCAGTTGTCCATGCATTGAGGAAATGGAGACATTACCTCATGGGCAAGAAATTCGAGTTGAGAACAGACCACAATGGTCTGAAGTATTTATTTGATCAGCCAACTTTAAATGCCAGGGAAATTAGATGGTTGGAATTTCTATGCGAATATGAATTTGATATCAGGCATATCAAAGGGAAAGACAATAAAATGGCTGATGCACTCAGCAGAAAAGTGCATGAATTACATGCTACAGCCATTAGCATGTACAGAACTGAGTTGAAAGACAGAATTCTTGAAGCTGCAAATGCTGATTTGCAGTACAAAAGACTGGTAGCAAAGCTAAAACAGCATGAGAAACCACAAACCAAGGAAAGTTATACCTTGGGAACTAATAGTTTACTTCTGTATAAAAACAGAGTGTATGTACCTAATGACAGAGAATTGAAGCTGGCAATTCTAAAGGAAATGCATAATGTGACTTATGTTGGTCATCCTGGATATCAAAAGACTGTGGCAGCAGTCAAAAGCCATTATTTTTGGCCAGGTATGAAGAACGAAATGGCTGAATACATAGCGAGATGTATGGAATGCCAGAAGGTCAAGGATGAGCACAGACACCCAGCAGGGTTGTTGCAGCCTTTACCTATTCCTGAGTGGAAATGGGATGTGGTAACAATGGATTTTATCACAGGATTGCCCAGAACAAGCAAGTAACATGACTCAATCATGGTGGTGGTGGACAAGCTTACTAAATCTGCCAATTTTATTCCACTAAAAACCACCCACAGAGCAACAGATGTTGTTGATATCTTTTTAAAAGAAGTTGCACACTTGCATGGAATTCCTAAGACAATTGTCTCTGATAGGGACCCGAAATTCACTTCGAATTTCTGGAGAGGACTGTTCAAGGGATTCAGAATGAATCTGAATTTCAGTACAGCATATCATCCCGAGTCTGATGGACAGACAGAGAGAGTAAATAGAAAGCATCTCGTCTTCTATTGTATAATTCCTTGATCATATACATAGACTTCGATAGAATATACATATCTTTGTTTTCCCTCTTTGTTGGTATGTGATTCTTAAACAGGCTTACTATTCTGCAAACTCAAAGAAGGAGCTACAAAGACAACACTAGCGAGGATCAAGCATCATTTAAAAGGTATGTCGCTTGTGCCTCATTAAAATAGTTCATATGATAATGAAGTTTAAGGCAAAGAGTGTATTTTGTCCTATTTTGTTCTAGTTTCCTGTGGAAGCTAGGGAGATTTGTTTGTGTCCGCACTTACTGATTAGTCTGATAACAATTACAAATCAAAGGTACAAGATGAAATTTGAAAAATGATTTGACATATGAATTATATACCCAAATAGATTAGAGTGGGTGGGTGTTATCAATCGTGGTTGTGAAGAGTAAGAATAAATTTTTTTTGGATCTATTGAATTTCTTCAATTAAATTAGCTAATGGTAAAGGATCATTGTCCAACACCTTTTGCTAAAGAAATCTTGGAGGGAGTTGCAAGAAGGAAAGTCTTCTCCTTGATGACTATTGAGGGCACATTCAAGTATCAATATGGGAAAATGATAAACCATTAACTACTTTTTTAAATGAATGGGGGGTCTTACACCTACCAATGCATGTCTTTGATTTTGGTGAATGCTCCAACCTATTTTTCAAGAACAAATGTGGAGACCTGTGAGGATTTTATAAATAAATGCCTAGAGTTCTATTTGAGAAATTGTTCATTATTTGGGTGCCTAAATAGTCACATATTATGCATGATGATTATTATCAACATAAGTCAAGAAATGAAGATATCCTTGAACCCTTATAAGTGTCAATTTATTCATCCATTCAATAGACTATTAGGACACATTGTGTTGAAAGAGAACATGATGGTGGACTCAAATAAGTTTAAAGTCATTCAATACCTAGAACCCTCAACTAACCCATCAATGGTTAAGGAATTTCTAGGGAACATATAGGTATTATCAAAATTTTGTGAAGGGGTATGAAAATATAACATTTTTAATGGAACAAGCATTGAAGAAGGAAACTCCATTTGTTTGGACTAACAATTTCCAATAGGGATTTGAGACACTCAAGGATAAGTTCATGAATGCATAAACATTATGGTTTATAAATTAGCGAAAGTGATTTCACATAAATTTATATCCCTAGGGTATTTCTATCAAATAAGTTCTTACATATCCTAACAAGAAAGGAATTGACTACCCCCCAATTGAACACAACTATGGCACTACCAAAGATGAAGCTCTAGGTATGTTGTATGCTTTACAAAAGTTTCAAAATTTCATGTAGTCTAGTGAATATAACCTTAATGCATCACCAATGATTAAATTGCATCTTCATTGATGCTCAATTGATGGTTGATGTTGTTTCAAGAGTATTCCATTGATGCTCAATTGATGGTTGATGTTGTTTCAAGAGTATTCCTTTGAGATCTTTTTGAAGACAAGAAAAAGACACGTTGGATCTAGTTGCCTATCTCAGGTAGATAACAATGAATGCAAAGGTGAAGGGGAAGGTAAATAATTTAATGCCACCTTATTAAAAATACAAGGGAATCCTAGTTACCTATAGGATTTTCAATACTTATTGTAGCATGAACAAGAGGCCAAAGAAATGACTAAAGTCTAGAGGATAAGGCTTCCTCGGAAATCATTGACATTCAAGATATTGGTTTTCACACTCTATAGGATTAGGATGTATGGAATCCCAAGACAATGCATAAATCCATCAGAAATCAGATATTTGATTAGGAAATTTCGTTTTTGTATTATTGAGGGTCTCTTCTCTGTAGCGAGATACCATTTTTAAGGACTATTTAAAGTGGGAAAATGTGTGTGATAAATCCTAGAAAATGGGTACATCTAAACAAAAAATTCAAGATTTATAATGAACTACATATAATCCTCCCATTGCAACCATATGAGAATTATGGAATCAACTTCATTAGACATTTTTCACCCATCAAAGGGACACATTTCTAGTATATGATTGTTTCCATGGATATGTTCACAAAATGGGACAAGGCTTGGGAAGTCATGGTAGCAACAACATAAGCCACAACATAGTTATTATCTTATTCAAATCACCTTTGAATAAGGTATCCATTTTACTAATAAAACTATTAGCAACTTAATGGACATTTTTAAAATTGTGCATTAGAAGAGTCTTTTGTACTATCCTAAGTGGAATTGATAGGTTGGAAGCACCAATAATATTTTGGTGTCCATATTGATGAAGGTGTGTGATCTCAAATAGTCAGATTTGGCCAATTGACTTCATGATTGTCCATGAGATTATTGGATAACATGGAAGAAATATTGAGGACAATCATATTTTTGATTGGCCAACAGAAAGGAAGCCATCATTCCAATAAATTAATGGGTGCCCTCAATGCAATGTTTGGTTGAAAAAAGATTGTTTCTAGAAGAACATTTCAAAAATTAGCTAGAAGCATTGGAGAAACCATATGAAAACTAGCAATGGGAAAATTTCCAATAGGAAGTGGTCATGAAAGCATAAAGTGATACCATGATAGTAGGCTCAAGAAGCACAATTTTAGTGAAAAGGAATGTGGTACTCCTATATGATAGTAGGAAAAAGGACAAGATTGATATTCTCACTTATGGATGGCTTGGACCGTACAAATTGACAAAATTGTATGAGAATGGTTGTGTTGAAGTAGGAACTATAGAGGGATTAGATTACATCAGTAAATTTATTTCTTCCCAACTAAATAAGTTATATTATTAAAGCACATGCATAGTCAAGGAGTTACCTAAACATCTCAACCAATAAGAAAAGACCTAGCGAGGCTAACACTACTACAACATGGGGTTCTAGCATCACTGATTTCCATTGCTATGGCCCTCAGACTTTCTATTAACATTTTAGTTGGCACATGTTAGCTTCTCACACCATTATTTTTACATTGAGTTTGCATCATCTTTGTATCATATTATCATGATCAAAATGATGAGAAAATATGTTATTTTTCTTTGTGTCATGATTGCATTGTGTTTGTAGCATTTTTGCATCACGCGTGCATCACTTGGATTGATCGTGCATCTTTTTTGTCATTAAACATTGAAATAACATTGTATTCATAGACATATAGCATTGTATTAGCATATTGATGAGGTCTGTGATAAAAAAATATATATATTATGAAATTTTTGTCATATTTGCACACAATTCCAATCATTCTTCCAAGGAGTTCCAACTAATCATTGGCAAGAGTGCGATCTACAGAACCTAATGTGAAGAATCATAAGGTCACTCTAAAAGGAATGATAGAACCTAATGTAAAGAATCATATGGTAATTTTGATGGGGGGTGGTGAGGAGAAAAAAAAATAAACTAAGGGGGGAAGATTCGTGGAAAATGTGAAGGGAAGATTCAAACTAAAAATAGGGGCCTCGGAAGAAATGGATCATTGTTATACAGACTAAGCTACAACCTTTATTTTATCCAGAGATAAGGTCAAGGATATAGCTAAGTATGAAAACTAGGAAGAATAAACGAAAGTGGCAAATAATGTAGTCATAGAAGGAGAGAAAAAAAATAGCAAAAATGTAAAGATTAGAGTGAGTTATACAATTTTTGTTTTGTTTCATTTTTTGTTGATCATGAGGGATATGTGGGATCTAGAAGCCAAGTCAAGAAAAGTTTTCTTTTGCTTGTAGTTTGTATATTGTAGAGTAGATATAATGTTGGGGATAGTTATGAAATATTTTCCTCAAATGTTGGGTGTTGTGCTAAGTTGGTTCACTCTCATTGTGTTATTCCTACTATTGAATGTGGTGATTGGAACCATTATTTTTACTTTCAGATAAGGAAATATTTAAGAACCATCCCTAAGTATATAAGTACAATAAATGGGTGAAACCCCGTTATACATAGGAAGATTTGAAGGTTATCTTATCAATATTGTAATATGCATGTATAATTTTTTGGCAAATATTTCATTGAATTATAAAATCTTGTAAATTCTTAGTGAATCTTTCACAAAATTATAAAAATTTCTAAAGTCTTAGTGAATCTTTCACTAAATGGCATTGTCACAATATCATATTTTTCCATGATAAAGGCCTAAATGTCATTGCTACAATATCATGGGTGTCAACTTAACAAAATATGTAAAACTACAAATTAACGTAAATTTGTTGAAATGTTTTAACTATGGAGATCACAATATATAACACATATATAAATTTAGAGCATATCATTCAAGACACTAATGCAATTTTTTCATTCAATGTAACCTTGTGATTACAAACTTTCTTTGATGCATGTTGAAAACCATCTCCACCTCTACTTGGATGATCTATTAAATATCGTGCAAAATTAGTAGCTGAAAATATAATGCAAAATTAAATTTCAACCTAATTAATATATTGAATAAGATGAAAACAATTTTCCAATCCACAACATTATTATCCATTAATATTTTGGACTTGTAAATAGAAAAGATAATTTCTACCCCTAGTGGAAAAACTGGTAGAAATAAAAAAAATTGTGATGCAAGTAAAAAAATGATGAAGGCATTCAAACAAATTTGCAATACAATCTACATTTTCAAAACCATAGCAAAGGGTAAAACAAAATCCCCAAAAATACCTTCTTTTATAGGGATACCCTTTGGAATTATCATATTTATAAATATTGACACTTAAAAGAACATTTAGGCTTTATCATCTTCGCTAACTAGTATGGTTAGATGCTTGGACAAATAACTTAGTTAAAATAGATTCCCTACTAGAAGATCTTGTTAAGAAAAAAATTGGGAGATAAATTTCACCATTTAGCTCATTTTCCTTCTTTTTTAAATGCTTAATCAATTTCCATATTTTTCCAAAAACGATTCGCCCAAATTCTAAAGGCTATAAATATTTTACTCAAAAAATTGACAATTTTTTTTAGAAACTATATTAAATTCTTAGAAATTTCAATATTTTTACAAAATTATTGAAAACAAAATTATAGTTGGCATTTTAAGAATTAGTAAGTTTCACCATGGTTTCTACACTTTAAGATAAATATGGATTACAAAAATTTTCCTTGAATCTTTTCCTCTTTAACGCTTTGTAAGAGGGGTGAAAAAACTCATGCTCAAGTGGTCAATTTGCATCTCTTCTTTGTCAAAGATTCTCACACATAGTTATTGAGAAGGTCAAAGAGAAATGGGGGAATGATCTCAATAAACTTGAGCCTTTTAGTATTTTTCCCACACCACTTTCTATTGAGACAACATTTTCAAATGTGGTTGCATATAGATCCTAGAATAAATGCCTAAACCTTCATGAAAAATTCATTGGAAATCCATAAAAATTCATTTTGTAAAATGGGAATTATTAAAAGTGATGAAGAAAAACAGCAAAGCATCTTTGTAGGCCTAATTAATAACTCCTCAAACTATTACTAAACTAGAAATGCATACCACAAGAAAACAAATATCTTGATCATGAAGCTAGCCATCTCTCACACTTCTTCCTTGCCACCACAAGTTTTCACAATTTCTTTGATAGTTCTGCAATCCAACAAGACCACGGATTTGTCACAAAAAAAGTAGAATTTAGAACTAAGTAAACAATTGCATTGTTTTTGGAGTTTCCTTGATTATAAACTAACGTTTCAACAATTAGTTTAAAACTAATGCATACTTCTCAATGTTGGTTCTTCGGAATGGAGCCTTCCCGCCAATGAAATAAATGTTGAATTTTCATATGAGATAATATTGTATATGAGATTATGTGATTGATTCGGTATTAAAATGATGAATGTGCCAAATATATAGAGAACCTAAAAGCACATATGGTGACCATCCATTAAAGGATGTGTCTCTAATAATTACAATAACTATTTACTATTATGATTATTATGATTATTATTATATATTAATAATTAATAACTATATTATTAATTATTAATTTGGGAGAATGTCCTCCTGATGTTGTACAAACATTGACACTCCCTATCAACGAGGGATACATTTTTCACCTCAAGCACCTCGAGTCTTCTATCCTTTGAAGACTACGACTGAGCCATGCATCACTAGCCAAGTCAACATGGCTCATATTGTGAGTGAATGTATCATCCTCCTCAGCCAATTCAGCATGGCCACTCTAGGAAAATTTATACCCAATATTGAATCTTGGGGAAGCACCTCGAGTTTCTAAGATTGTGCCTAGGGAATTATCCTCAGTCAAATCAACATGACCACTCTAGAGAATGTTTTCCCAATGCTTCTAACTTCAACACTCCTTCTCAGCTAGGGAGACATTTTGCATCACTCCAAGATTCTTGATTTCGAACTCCAAGGCCAACTCCCTCTTACATTTGTCAATGTTCCTTTGTTGATGTAATCATCTCTGGCATGCACCCAGTTGATGTATACTTCTCCTCACATGCTCTTCTAGTTAGTATAGATTGCTCCAACTTGGAGTAGGCATGTGATAGCACCTCGAGTCTCTAATATTGCACCTGGGCCATTCATCACTAGCCAAGTTAGCATGGATAGTACTATGAGTGAATGTATCATCCTCCTCAGAAAAATCAACATGACCCCTCTGGGAGAATGTATGCTTAGTGCTACTCATTTGTGGATGTGTATTGGAGCCTCACAACTCCCTTCTATATCATGTCTCAGATGAAGTCTTGCAAGAAAATTTTGAAGCCACGTTACTTCACGTCTTACAATATTGGTTGTTATATACTTTGTTTTCGTTGTACTGAGTGCCATTGATTTATGTCCCCTACTCAACCATGAGGTCACAGTGATCCCTCTTATGCCCCACCAGTGAATAACTATTTCAGAAAGAACATTTGTAAGCGCCCATGCAAAAAACATGGAAAGCCGGAAGATGTGCATGTACTTGCAAATATGAACTCTAGATCATGTTTCTAAGTGTGATCATATCTAAGTGGCATCAACAGTGTATGACACCCATGGAATTTGGACAGGCTTGTCAAACATCCTTGAGAAGCATGCTGCAAGTTGGTAAGTCTGTCATCATGGTGAGTATCAATTTAATATCTAAGGCATTTAATCTTTTTCTGGAGAGTCCCTTCTAACTAATAGTCATTAGCTCATTGGTTATACTTCTTCCTTTGTCACAACTTGACTTGTTATCTTAGGTCCTTGGGATATTGGGTTACTCTTGGGAGAAATGGATCACTACTGGAATTTGTTTTGAATTTGACATCGTACCATTCCTGATCATACTTACCACTTTCCATCTCATTAGTCCATGTCATATCCATTTATTTAGGTAATATAAACTGACTCGAGAAGGGATCGTTCCTCATTCTATGCAAAGAAGGAGCTTTTAGGCTTAGAGGGAGACTGGAAAAATCTTTCCTTGGTTACCTGCTCAAAGGCTCGCCCAATCCTGTAGCACTTGCGGATACATCGTGAGGGTGTTACATAGTCTCTGGGGTGTTTGAAGCATTTAAGCATGTGTTTTTCAACACAAAAGG
>CBVK0100182546.1:0-10953 GCA_900067695.1 Picea abies
TGTAGACTTCATCAAATGCACCCATCACATCTGCTGACATCAACCACTCCATCAATGACAACTAACTCACCATAAATCTCAACCATGTCTCTAGGGCTTCCGGACTTCTCCAAGGGTTGACATCAATGTAAAAACTGTCCAAACCAACTGTCCAACATTTGGGACAAATGGGAAAGTACATCTAGTAACGAAATATATGTTGAGCATGTGCATTATGGACCATTGGAATCATAGAGAGGACTTTTTCCATAGGTATAATTTGATGATGATGGTAAATATCATGGTTTGATTTTCACATCAATGGTGACCCATTGGGTGGGTTGTCATATAGGGGAACATTGTGGTAAACCCAAAGTGAGCATTGGATTATTGTCACACCGTAATTTAGGTAAGGAAATGGCATGTATTGGAGGTGAGTGACACTGAAAAGGGGTTGGTACTAGAGTGTTATTGATGACTCCAAAACAAGTAAAATGTTGATGTAGGAGATAATATCTTCATACAACTTATAACATTGAAAGGTGTAGTATAATTGTGAAGAATGCAAGCTATTCTTGAAGTTCTTGTACCACATAAGATACTTAAAAGGATCGAGCTAACTTCTTACTATCTCAATTAACATTGAAGTGCAATCTAAGCTTGGATACCTTATTTTTCTACCAAGAGTGATGTGATGACATGTGCCTAGACAACCCATCTCATTTTCACTATAACTTTATAACTTCTTATGAAAAATTTACCTAAAAGGTAGGTGTATGTAATTCCCCACTTTGATCCTCTAGATTAACAAGTGACATAACAAGAATTCGAATTCTAATTAATTGCTATTGACGTAAGTTTACTCAAACTAGTTTAAACTTGTAACATAGATTAAACCTATGTATGTTTGTGTATGATTGCATGGATGTTATTATGTGATGTGAGATAGTGGATTCACTTTTGTGTTACCACCTTATGATGGTAATACAAATTATCTAATGTTGAAAATCATAAAAAAACATGTATTGACATAGAAGTTGATTTGACTAGTGCCAAAATTACACTCGTTGATGTAATTGGATATGTATGTATCAATGTATTTGTCTATCTGTTAGTGACGCATGCTTCCTTTTATGTTTTTTTCCTATTATAATCACTAACACATTGTTCCTTTTATGTTTTTTTTTTCCCTATTATAATTAGTTTATTATTAAGAGGTAGGTTCTTTCACATCATGTTTTATGATGAGAGACATGTGACCCTAGGGAGAACTATATGGCTTGAAATATTTTTATTTTCCAACACGTAAATACATGATGAGAGACATATGACCCTAGGTAGAACTATATGGCTTGAAATATTTATATTTTGTTCACATGTATTGACATAGAAATTGATTTGAATGGTGCCAAAATCGACGGACCCTATAAGCACTACCCTTGGTGTCAAACATTATTAAGGAGCTCGTTGGAAGATATGTATATTTCATTATTATAATTATTGTTGTGTGACTAATAGTTTTAGGAAAGCATGGTTTTTTGTAAGATGCAAAGACTAATCGAAATGTTTTTTTTTAATACGTAAAGGCTTATTGATTTTTGTGTGACTAATAGTTTTAGGTAAGCATGGTTTTATGTAAGATGCAAATACTTATCGAAATGGGTTTTTTTAAAGATGCAAAGACTTATCGAAATGGTCATCCTCTTGACATGTCTAAGAAAACAATCATTTGCAATGTAGTAGTTAGGACTTGGTATTGGGGTGTTGACTTTAGATCATTGAAGGGGTGGAGGTGTTTTCTATCATATATCCTCTAAAACCCAAAGTTGTAGGAGTTCAATGTGAGTTAGATACATTCATTTAGATGTGTGATGGTAATTATCAAATGCATGTTATGAGGTATATGGATCTAGTGGTTATGAACTTTTTCCTCATCTCACTTTGCACTTATAACGAGTATATAACTACAAAGTACACGTTTCATGGAAAGTGTGAACATTAAAGCACTAGAAGGGTTAATCGGTGACTATGAGTGAATTGTTTAGAAAAGGAAGTGAAAGTAGTGATGGTTAGGGTGTTGTGCAAATGAATTAGTAATGGGTTTGGATTTTGTGGGTGTGTTGAATATTTAACATAGAATGAGAAACAGTCTAGTAGGCCCTACAAATGGTTGGCCTAGTTATTGTATGATCCAAATAGGATCATCTATCTTGTTACTTTTTGGGGGGGGGAATTTGAAGTAATTGGCTTAAAGTGCCCATTTTAGTGGCAAATCCTAGTTTGGAGATTTGGGGTCTGAAACCTTTGAGAACCATTCTGAGGCATTAAATGGCATTTTTGGGGATCAAAATTTTATAAGCACAACTCACATTCCATTCACATTATTCTACACACCGAGACCTTTCCAACAATGCAAAAATCACCTCAATAAGAACTTGTATGCGGAAATTATGTCTTCTGCAAGTTGACCTACCTTGTTAACCACCATGTTGCAAGTGGATACCATGTCGGCCCCCGTTACTCATGCAAGTGGTTTTATCCACATGTGGAATTTCAAGAAGATTCTAGAAGGTCCAAAACCTTATCACTAATTGAAGGTTGTAGATGCAAAAACCCTAAACCTAGATAGCTATTGGGCTATGTCAAATACCAAGCCACTAGGAAGAGAAGGGGTTACATTATTTATCGTTGTACTTGTTCCATAGTTGATCAAAGAATCCGGGATTAGTATCTTGAGAGCACAACAAAGGAGGTAGGAGATTCTACAGTAGCCATTCAGGCCACAATGTCAAAGGAAACTCCATAGTAAGTGCCCCTTTCTTTGTACTTGTTATTCATAATTGAATAAAAGAGAGAATATCATAGGCCTCACCTTCTAGCTAGGTTTTCTCCTGTTTTGGGTTTCATGGGATACATCTTGTGTTCATTCGATTTGTTCTTTCATTTCTGTATCTCAATGATTTTCAAAAAACTGAGCAACAAGCTAGTAATAATTAATCTGGAATCTAAGCAAATAAATTGCATAATCTAAAATATCGTAATATTACAAGATTTGATGTGATGAATTGTTCTGGTGGAATATCCATGACAACTTACAGATGATATTGGTATCAAAGAAGTTTTCTTTGGGGTATTTTTGGAAAGTTGCAAGATCCAGTAATCGATTTAAGATGGAAGTCACAAAACCCTATCCTTGGCAAATGAATTTGTTCATAACAATCATTGGGATGCATTGGAAGGGAGATTTTTTAGGCTAGAAGAGAAAGTTGTTGATATCTCTTGAAATATGGCCCTCCTCATGGAAACTCTAGAAAACAACTTCAAACCTTTCGGAGAGGTTGGTGGCTCTAACTCAAAAACCAGATGTGATGAGAAACCAAGAGATAGTGAAGACCCAGAAAAAGGAGTCGAGACAAGAGCCCAAGAAATAACAACCAAGTTCCAGTGCCATCACTCCTTCACAACCTCTGCTTAAAATGGAAGTGAAAGTGGACATCAAGCCCTATCAAAGCGAGATCATTGATATTAAGTTGAATCAATGGTCACAACTGTTAGAAGTTTATTTCAATGTCCATAATATAGATGAAGAGTAGAAGATTTTGTTTTTCTGACTGAAACTAGAGGTCCATGAACTGAGTTAGTGGGAAATCCACATGGAAACACTTAGGATGGAGAGTGATCCACCAGTAACTAAGTGGGAAGATTTTAAAACCATCATCAAGTCTCAATTCTATCCTATTAGGTATGTAGAGGACCAATAGCTCTTTTGGCATCACTTTAGGCAGAGGAAAGAGCGAGGTGTGCAAGAGTACACCATTGAATTAAAGAATATGGTTATCATGTTGGGTGTCTCTCCCAAGAACCCATATGTACACCTCAAGAATCTAGGGGGTCTACATAGTCATTTGCAAAATCAAGTGATGCTCTTTAAACCAAGGATTGTTGATGAGGCTTGTGTGAAAGCACAATACCTAGAGAACATAGGCCATAAGAAAGGGTAGTGAAGTGGTTCTAAACAAAAAGACCACCAAGATGCTTCCAAGGAGGGGAAGAAGAAGTGAAAAGGAAAAGAGAAGAAGATGATAGCCATTTCACATTAGTGCAAGGATCCAAACAAATACTGCAACCATTGCAATGTCAATGGTCACACCAAATATAAGTGTTGGAAGCTACATCCAGAGTTGAATCCAAATAATCATACAAAGGATTCCAAGAAGAAGAAAATGTTATGCAAGGATTTGGGAAACTAGGTATAAAGTAGCTCGGATGTGGATGAGAAGATTGTTTGCACTTTAGTGCAAAAGGATATGAATTTAAGTATCCTTCATCACAAGGAAGATAATGAAATGAAAAAACTCTTCCATGTTAATATTCAAGTCAAAAATACCATGGTAGATGCTCTATTTGATTCCTTTTCATAGGCCAACCTCATAGAAAAGGATATGGTCAACAAGGTTGGGTTGGAGGTTCATGATCATCCGATCCCGTATCCATTGGGATGGGTGAATAAGGATGAAAATATCAAAGTCACTAAACAATGTAAGATCAAGTTTTCTATAATTGAATATTTTATTGATGAAGTGGAGTTAGATATAGTACCCCTTGATGTGTGTGGTGTAGTGTTTGGAATCCCCTAGATGTATATTAGGGATGTGATATTTATACAGAGAGAAAACCAATATCGCCAAATCAAGGATGGGAAGTCTTACATCATTAATGCACACTAAGGAAAGTCAAAGATCTCTCTTGTAAGTGCCAACCAAGCCAAAATTTTGATTAGTTCTAGTAAGAAGTATGTATTTATTTTCTTAAGAGAGACTCATCCAAGACAGGAATCAGTAAGAGTAAAGGCATCCCAGGATGGATGTAGCAATGAACATAAACACAAACTGGAGGAATTTTTGTAGGCATATAGAGGAGTGTTCTGGGAACCTAAAGGGAATCCACCTAAGAGGGAAGTGGAGCATGAGATCCAGTTGTTTCATGAATCCTCGCTACTAAATATTGGGTTGTATAAACAGTATGTTCTAGAAGCAAATGAAGTGAAAAACCAGTTGCAGTAGTTACTTGAGTAGGGAGTAATTCAACCAAGCACCTCACCTTGTGGGTCACCTATCGTCATATTACCCAAGAAATATTGAACTTGGTGAATATGTATCTGTTACAAATATTTGAACAAGATCACACTCAAGAATCGATAACCTCTGCATAGGATTGATGATTTGTTAGATTAGTTGCAGCAAGCCAAGCACTTCACCAAGTTGGATCTCAAATTGGGATACCACCAGGTACACGTTGAATAATATGAAAACTACAAGACCACCTTCAAGACAAGGCAAGGTATGTATGAATGGTTATTCATGTCTTTTGGTTTATGTAATGCACTAGCTACATTTATGCAATTAATGAATGATGTATTGTGTCCCTATTTAGATTATTTTGGATGACATATGTTGGAATATTGAGAGGGGGGTGAATTAGTATTACATAGTAATTATTACTTTATTTTACCACAACTTATTTTATTCAAAATATGTTATTTACCAACAGTTAATAATACACAGATATTTAACATGGAGACCCAAATGGGGTAAACCACAAAAAAATTATTTATAAACAATATTTGTAAGCACCAACTTACATTAGACACCAATCTACAATACTCTTTGTATGAACCAACTTGCAAGGGACACCAATCCCCTTGTTAAGCACCAACTCAACGAATGGGAACCAACCCACAAAATTATTGTTCACAACAACCAACCTGTAGGAGACACCAATCCCCTTCCTTGCTCCACCCTGCCACCTTGAACAATTTGTAACTTATAGTTTTCTTTAAAATACCTCTACAAAATGATTCATCCTATGTGTCTTCAAACCTTATATATCCATCACCTCCACGCTTATGTTGTGAACTTTAGAGCCTCACCACTTCACGCCACACTCATCACACACACTCTTCAACACTCTTCAAGATCAACCAAGGGATCATTATTTATACATCTCGTGTACTCAACCATTTGTCTGCATACAAAGTCGTGTTCATCAAATCGGATCAAAGTCCCTTTGCCTCTTCCTCAAAATAATTCCCTAAACCTTTTCATTTCACGTGATCTTCTTACATACCACACAACACAATGTTGATGCTTAGTAGCCTTTGGATCTCATCCTGAATTCAATCTTCTTTGTTGATTTACAATCATGCCCATCAGGATCATCAGGGTACTAATACACTCCTTAACACTTCAATGTATAGAAACCATCTGATTTGTCCATCTTTTGATCACAATCATTAATTTATTCTTTCCTATCAAGACCATCGGGCATTCCAAAACACTCAACACCATCTCTATGCACAATAAAGACCATCGGGCATTCCAAAACACTCAACACCATCTCTATGCACAATAGTCATTTGATCATTTCTTCATTCAATCTCATCCATCGATCTGTGATCCATATATCAGGACCATCGGGCCTGTCGAAGTTACTTTTATCAAATTTATTCATCGGACTCCTCTTGGATCACTCTGAATATACAAACTCTGAACCCTAAATTTCTCCTTTTGGATTTCTAAAGTCTAATCACTCTCCACTATCGATCATTCAATATCTACGGTCACTACTCCTTAATACTCACTTCCACTATGCATGGTATTTTTCGGTCAACTTGTGCGTATATTCCACGTGTCACCTTTACATCTATGGATATCAGTTTCCATGTGTTTTCTTCATAATTCTTGATCTATTCAACTCCGAATAGATGTTTTTCGTCAGTCGAAGTTGTTCTATTTGGGTTCTTCTAGTTAGTGTACTCTGATGGTTTCATCCCGACAGCCAATAAGATGCCTCCACACGTCGCTTTCGTAGCCTTGATCTAGATTACTCCAAAATATTCTCAGTCATTGATTGACGTCCTTCTTTTCTAAACAATCTAACAATCTATGACTCTAACCATCATCATAATGCTGACATGTGGACTGACACGGCCATCCTTCTTCGTATACCTTGCGTAAGTTAGCTAGGTGCAACCTACGGTTTCTCACACATCTCGAAGGTCCTTCATCAGAGTATCTCCACTGTAGTCAATCAATTTACTCCGACAAGACCCTCTCCGATGAACAGTGTAGATCTATTTAACAGACTGTGACCAATAGTTATGATCTTCTTCAACAAATCCTTCCAATGGATCTATGACTATGTACTTGATGACACATGGATCAATCATTCTACTGCACATGGAATTGACTTGGTATCCAACCTCATGTTGATGTCATCACAACTTTTGATTCTTGTTTGTACACAATGTTGACTTGGAACTTTGACATGTTTTTTTGTACAATTCATTACACATGGTTGCTCTCATGGATTTTCAAGAGTTGACAATCTGACTTAACAGGTGTCGATTTCTATCGTCTATTACCTCATCCTTGATAGTAGTGTCATGATTGGAACTTTTCCCACAAGGCTCTATTATCCCGACTTGATGTTATTGGGCCTCACTTTGAAATTTCATATCTGATAGAATGTTACCATGTGTCATCTTCTGAATCCATTGATCGGGTTTACTTCAACATCAAAAATCAATTCATCGTCGGCGATTTATTTCAACATTCTTGGGTACCATCATCGACGATCACAAGACTTCCCACATCAGCAATAACTCATCGACGATCATCCCTTTAACGATATTGAGCCCCACTTTGAAAATTTCGCTCTAATCGAATTGTTACATGCCATCTTCTTGGTCCATTGATCTTGTTGTCCTAAGATATCATCCTCCACCATCGATATCATCATCGGTGATTTATTTGAGGCTTGGTTCTGGGAATAATTAATCCTTGACGAAATAATTATGACCATTGATTCTGACAGGAGAAGCTCCGACCAGATCTCTTTCATATGTTCAGTTTACATTGTAGAGTGGATTCTACAGTTTCCCAATTCTACTAGATTTACTCGGCAAAAGATCAATTCTTCTTCTCGACACCTCCGATCTGGCTTATACTGGTGGCAGTAATTGACACATGATCCCTTGTACACACTCACACTTTGCTAGTAACATGGAAAGGGCTTTGTTCCTCTTCATGGAGTATACATGCGGTAGCAGTCTAAGTGCTTCCTTTATTTTCTTGACTCGATCATTGGACCTGTCTTTTACCCAATGCATGGTCTCCCCCTGCTTGTGATGTTAGTGCAATTTATGGTTTTATATGTTTAACATCAATGATAACATGATTTCCAACAATCTCCCCCTTTTTCATTGATGGAAACACCTGGTTCATTTGGTACTCCTCTAGTTCTTGCAAGTCTCTCTTTTTGCAAATCTCCCCCTATCTCATTTATCTCCCCCTTTGATATCAATGGGAAAAAAATGTGTGTATTCGGTAATCTCTTCCTTTTAGCCAAGAGCCTTATTTTGCTTTTGTAGCTCCCCCTAACACGGTACTCTTCAGTTTGTTTCTCCCCCTCAATTTTTGATTTTGGTGAGCTCCCAACATCTTTTAGTTGAAGATTTCACTGAGAAATGGGAATGAATCCCATATTTTTCTGAGATACTCAAATGTATCTCTAGGTAGGGGCTTTGTGAATATGTCTTCTATTTGTCCCTTGGTGGGAACATTCCAACTTGAAAAAATTATCATTTACCTGTTCCCTCAGAAAATAATATTTGATTGGGATATGTTTTGTCTTTGAGTGCATCACTGGATTCTTTGAAATGCTTATAGTGATGATGTTGTCACACAGTATCGAAATTGGCTTCTTGTATTCTATATGAATGTCTTGTAGTGTTTGTTTCATATAGAGAATTTGTCTACAGCAGGATGTTGCAACAATGTACTCTGCTTTTGTTGTGGACAATGATATTGAAGATCTTTTCTTGTTGAGCCAGGATACTAAACAATTGCCCAAGAAGAATTCTCCCCTACTTGTGCTCTTCATGTCATCAATATTTCCTGCCCAATATGCATCAATTATGTTGTTAGAGTAAAGTCTTCTCCTTTTGGATACCATAGTCTAAAGTCCAAAGTTCCCTTTAAATATATAAATATCTAAAGTTTGTGGATAGTCCAAACCATTCACAAAAATTTTCACAGTGCATCATGTACAACATGTACATGTGTTTCCTTGGGTGCAACTTAAAATCTTCCAACTATCCCTACTTCATGCATTATGTCTATCCTTGAAGCTATCACATAAAGTAGGTTTCCTATCATTGACATGTATAGAGATTCATCGGTCTCCTTAGATTCATCCTCCTTGTTGAGCTGACATCCAGTGACCATGGGTGTGTTTATAGGTTTACAATATTCCATCTCAAAGTTCTTCAACGTCTCTTTGATGAATTTGATCTGAGCAGTGAATATGCCTTTGTTTGTTTGAGTAATCTACAGTCCCAAAAAAATGACAATTCTCCAAGCATGGACATTTCAAATTTCTTTTGCATTTCTTATGCAAAATTTTGGCTTATTTTGTCCTCATTACTTCCAAAGATAATATCATCTACATACACTACAATGATCATCATTTATGCATTATCTATTTTGATGTAGAGATTGTTGTATGTTGTTCCCTTTTTAAAGCCTTGATGTTGCAAGTACTTGTCAAGTCTTGAGTACCATGCTATGGGAGCTTGCTTTAAGCCATACAATGCTTTTTTCAATCTTCAAACATGGTCTTAATTTTCTAATAATAGGAACCCTTCAGGTTGTTCTATGTACACGTCTTCCTCTAAAACACCATTCAGGAATGCTAACTTGACATCCATTTGATATAATTTGAAATCATTAAAGCTTGCAAATCCCAAAAACATCCTAATGGCTTCTAACCATGCAACAGGTGCAAATGTTTCTTCAAAATCAATGTTGTCTACTTGATCACACCCTTTATAGACCAGTCTTGTTTTATTTCTTATTACTTTTCCATCTTCATTCAACTTGTTCTTGAATACCCATTTAGTTTCGATCACATTTTTATCCTTGGTTCTTGGGACAAGATCCCAAGTCCCATTTTTCTCAATCTGATTTAAATCTTCTTCCATAGCATTCACCTAATGATGATCATTCCAAGCTTCTATAAAGAATTTAGGTTATACTTGGGACAGTAGGTAGAGATTCATCTATTCAAATTTGTTTGCCAATATTCTCCTTGTCTGAGTTCTAGCATTTTTGTCACCAAGAATCAAGTTTGTTGGGTGATTCTTTTGTACAAATCTTGATGGTGTTTGTGTATCTTGGCGTTCTTCTTCTTCTTTCCTTTCTTATTCATTTTCTTGTTCTTCTTCCTATTTTTCTTCTTCATCTACTTGTTCTTCTTCATTTTCTTGTTCCTCTTCTTCTTTAGTGTACTTGATTTCTTCATCTATTCTGACATTATTACTTTCAACAATATTTTTCAACCTTTTATTGTAACACCTATAGGATTTGCTTCTTAATGAGTATCCAAGAAATATTCCTTCATCTGATCTGGAGTCAAATTTTCCTAAGTCGCCATCATCTTGTTTGATGTAACACTTGCTCCTGAAAATTCTAAAGTGTTTGACCGATGTTGGTCACCCTTTCCATAGTTCATAGTGTCTTGTCACCATTGGTTCTAATATGTCCTCTATTTAGGATATAGACTGTTGTATAAACTGATTCTCTCCAAAAACTGTTTGATAGACCTGCTTCATTTATCATCATTCTAGTGATTTCTTGTACATGTTTGATTTTCATTTCAACAACCCTATTTTGTTGAGGATTTCTTGTTGTTGCATATTGTCTCTTTATTCCATGTGCTTCACAGAACTTCACAAACTCATTGGATGTGAATTCACCTCCATTTTCTGACCTTAAACATTTGATCTTCATAGAGATTTGAATGCCTTGAATTTCTCAAATGCTTCAGATTTATTTTTTAGGAAAGTAACCCAAGTCATTCTTGTATAATCATCAATGAGTAACATGAAACTTACCTTTCTCCCTACAAGATTTT
>CBVK0100182585.1:0-15178 GCA_900067695.1 Picea abies
TTGAATTTGATATGAAGGATCTTGGTCTCATGCATTATTATTTGAGACTATACGTATAACAAAAGTGTGGTGAAATCTTCCCAGGGAAAGGGAAGTATGTTGTAAAAATTCTTCAGAAGTTTGGGATGATGGATTACAAATCCATGATAAATCCCATGCTAACAGATCTGAAGAAGATGAGAGACTCTGATTCTGATCCAGTAGACTTGTCCCTATAGCAGTAGTTGATTGGCTCATTGATTTATTTGGTTAATACCCGACCAAACATTTCCTTTGCTTTGAACACATTGAGCCAGTTTCAGGTGGAACCTAGACATGAACATTGGATAACTACAAATAAAATTTTGAGATATCTTTGTGGGACTATAAATTATGGTTTGAGATATGCCTCAAACAATGACGTACAACTGCATGTATTTACTGATTCATATTGGATAGGGAATGCAAATGATATAAATAGTACTCCTTGTATATGTTTCAGTTTGGGCTCTGCTATGATATCATGGTCTAGTAGGAAACATAAGTTTGTTGCACTCAACACTGTAGAAGCAGAGTATATTGCATCTTGTGATTCCTGTACGGAAGCAATATGGATATATAATTTGATTTCTGGACTATTTGATCAGGTACTGGATTTAACTATGATATATTGTGATAATCATAGCTGTGTGAATCTTTCAGAGTAACCCGTGATTCTATGATAGGTCAAAGAACATTGATATCAAGTACTATTTTATCTATGATAAAGTCCAGAAGTGAGAAGTGATTCTCTAGTACATCTCCACCGATGAGCAGACAAATGATATTTTGATGAAGCCTCTATCCAAGATAAAGTTTGCATACTTGAGGGACAAGCTAGGACTTGTGGAGATAACTTCCTTGGTTGAAAGGGAGGTGGTGACTTCCTCGGTTGGGAGGGAGTGATAATATATGGCATCATGGGTAGTCATTTTATTGGTAGACAAACATTATCCATATGGAGAATGGTATAGGAAGAATAGTTTTCTGATGGACTGACATTCTCCCTATGGATAATGGTCCAGGTTGACAGATTGCTAATGTACCAAGGATGATTTTAGGGGCTAAATTTTGCTTGTGGTCTAATTTTCCATGGTTTTCCCCAAAAGAAAATTCTCTATTCTAAAAATGATTCACCCAAATTGTAAAGGATAAAATTATTTTACTTTAAAAATCGCCAAAATTTTATGCAAACTATACAAAATCCTTAGAAATTGAATATTTTTACAAAAATATCGCCAAACATTTTATAGTTGGCATATGAAGGATTAGTAATATTCGCCAAGGTTTCTATATTTTAAAATAAGTTTCCATCCTTAAAATCATCCTTGTAATGTACCATGGATATCTATTCTCTCGGGGCATTGCCTGGACATGTAGAATGGTCCAAGACATATATTGTCTTGGGGATTTTCCCAGTCAGGTAGAATGGTCCATCTCCCTAAGTTCACAGTAGTGACCAAAGTGGGGAGATCGGTACACAAAAAATATTTTCCCTGAGTTCACAGTAGTGTCCAAAGGGGGGAAAATGGTCCAAGATAGTCATTCTTCTAGGACATATGTCTGGATTAGAAGAATGGTCCCTATAGCCCATGGCGTGACTTTCAACATTTGGGAGGACAATCATTCTTCTAGGACGTATGTCCATATTAGAAGAATGATCCTTGTATCCCATGGCGTGGATTTCAGCATCTATTGGGACAATCATTCTTCATGTGTCACAAGAAATGACCAGGATAGGAACAATGGTCCCTATATCACTCTGTTGAGTGAGTGAATTATGCAGGACACTCTGTTGAGTATGCTAAGTTTAACACATGAATTATTTAACATCATGCTTGATTACTCAGATGGAGTATGACCTTAAGAGATGATGCAGATGATGATATGATTTGATCCTAGGAGACTGTTGTACTACATGGTGATATATTGTGTAGCTATTAGTTGATTGTAGTGGAGACTGTGTGTCTTTGGATAGTAGCTATGTGATACTATGGTGGATGTGTTCCATTGGTATTGATTTTGTGTCACTAGATAGTAGCTATGCACTACTAGGAGTGGTTGTGTACCACTGGATAATAGATGTGTGCTGCTATGGATTGACATTGTTGTGATCTATTGAATGCCATTGTAGTAACTATGTGCTACTACCTGATTTCCATCGAGATTACCAATAGTGTTGGAGGTGATTTCCAACTAGATGGAAAGTGATGATGATGCTCGTGACTTGATTTGTGTGATCATGAGATATCCTATGTGGCTATGATGATGCTACCTGTAGAATGGTCTACAAGACTATGTGAGCCTTGCCCATACCATATGAAATGGGTGGATTTGTTTGAGACCATTACAGTTAATACCTCCCTAGCTAGGAGGGAGTGTTGATATTATGGTAGATGCGAGAGGTATTAACCTCCATGTGTAACCTTTGGATAGAATATAATATTTTGGAAGCAAGAGAAAACCTAAACAGATGTGTAAAAACCCTAGAAGACAAGACAACTTAGTATAATAAATAATGTTGAAGTATTTCCCTCCAGAAAGAGAAGTAGGCCTAGATAGGTGACAAGAAGGACTATAAATAATAGGCTCTTGATCTCATTTGGTACACTCAATTCACTCACTCTCTCAAGTATATCACAAGTATGTAGCTATAGCTGCAAGAATGGAAGGAGCGTCTTTAGGGGTGCTTCTTGGTCTCTCTCTCTCTAGCGCTGTCTATCCTAAGATATGCGCCCTACCTTCTAGTATCTCTTGGTGGTATTCTTGGTGATATTCTTGGTGATATTATTGGTAATATTCTTGGAATTATTCTTGGTGGTATTATTGGGAAGAAGTGAAACTAAAAATGATGCAGTTGAGTATTTTTCTTGTTCTGTGGTTGTGGAGACTCTCTCTCTTGTGCGCCACCCTTGGAGAAGGTTCACTCCCCTTGTCTTGTGATGTTGCTGTAGTTGGATGGTGTTTTCTGGTTCCATCTCATGCTACTATTGCAACTAGGGTTTATTTGTTGGTTCTAGTGTGTCTTTCCAGAATCATTCTATCTAGAAAAGGTTAAGGTGCTTGGGGGTGGATGCATGCCTATGGTTGGGTGACAATATTGTGATATTTTCTATGGTTAAAAAATAACATCAAAATATTCTAACACTCTCTTGAATCTCTTGTTATACTATAAAAAAAATATGGAAGTAAAAGTACTTAGAATATTACAAGTGTTTATGCAAGATATTATTGGCTCCTCTCTACAAGTTGGTGTTCAAGAAGTCATGCTTGAGATTTTTAGAGGAAGCTTTGGATGTGCTTGAACCCATGGGTGATTGGTATTGGGAGAAAATGTGAAAACTACTTATGCATTTACAGATGCAATTCAACTCTACATATACTAGCCAAGCATTTCCCAGACATGATGGTGATAATGGAACTAATGTGTCAAACCAAAAAATTTAGGGTAGGTCCAACGTCAGATTGAACAAACACAAAAAATGATTGTTCTTGTCATATCATCTCATGATTGGGATTTTTACATTGATAGGTTTTGTTGTAACATTAGTGTAGGTAAATGAAATGGATTTATTCAAGTTGCAATTCAAGGCTGTTAAAGTTCAGGATTTGCAAGGAAATACTGGTATCATTTTAAATAACAAGGGTTAACCTAGCCTTATTTCCACCTTGAATGCCCTTAGGAGGAGGACTGTAGTTGAGCTAGATATTACCATTATATCCAAGTCATAAATAATTATGTAATACATAGAGAGAGGGTCAAATAATAATATACTCTAATCTGTTTCACATCTTGTAAAAGTGCAAGTGACAAATGGGGCTAATGAAGGACAATTATCCACGTAGGAAACAAAGATGTAGGTAGTTCAAACATATGGATTGGATTCTACAATATGTCAAATAAGCAAGGATTTCATAGAGGAAAAATGAATTATTGAACCTCATATTATGACAACTGAGACAAATGGTACATAAGGCTATAGAGAAGTAGCACTTGGGCCCAAAAGCCGATAACAAACATAAAATTAACTTGAGACTAATCAACTAGGGAATTAGTTCCATAGTAGCACTATCATGGCTTGAAGAGTTACTCAAGAATTTTTCTAATAGCTATGACAATGAAGACCCTTCCATTGTGCTAGAAATGTTCAAATATGAAAGGAAAAGGGAGGCCATCAAGAAGTAGTCTCACAAGTAAATAAAGATTCAGGATGACCAAGTGGTATTGAAATCATAGATTTTTTAGTTGTAAACACCATTGATTAGCACTTGTAGCATTAGCAACCACCAGAATCACCACCTCTCAGGATTCTAGAGAAGCTATTCTAAAACTCATGGAGGAAAACAAGTAGGTGAAGGAATACATAGGCAGACTAAAAAATCAAGTAAAATATTATAAAGTTTTGAAGGAAAACCTAGCAAATTTTTTTGTGTTTTCCTACATGTGGGAAGATTGGGTTCTATCATTGTTCCATGACTTCTATAGGCATATTATTGCATGTAAATAATTATCTTCCAGAATGGTCTTGGTGAAAAAATAGATGGAATTTGAGTGATGGATATGGGAAAAGAAGAAGCAACGACTGGATGAAATCATTGACTAGTAGGATAGTAGGTAAATCATGAGTCCTAACCTACCAATATCCATCCACTAAGTCATAATAAAGAAAAATTTATATCCTCCAGAATCAGATAGGTGGAATTCATTCTCAAGGATGCAATATATGATTTTGACACCTTATTACAAGACAATAACTACAAGGTGATGAAATCCTTGAAATTGGCAAGCTACACATGATACCAATGTTTTAGAAAGAGAATGGTCTCGTGCCATTATGTGATATCATGGAATTATTGTGATAATACATTGAAGAGAAGAATTTGCAAGTCCCTCAAGTACAAATATCACTCATATTTAGCTAGCCAAGTTTGTGGAGGAGCATAATATGACCAAAGTCTTTTAAACTCATTATGCCCATAGAATAGGCCCTATTTATGACTACATTAGAGACAAATTTGACTTATAATTTAATATTTAATAATTATTTTGGTTTGAAATAAAAAAAAAAGGATAAAGAGGTATATGGAGAGTCAAGACGGAAGTTAAAGAGTAATATTTAATAAATCTTTAACTCCTTCCCTATATATGTATTCTAGCAAGAGGAGCTTGAGAGGAGGATTGAGGAGGATTGTGTAATTTGAGTTTCACGCTCCAATTGGGCATATATATACAATCACATTGGTTTGTGGTGAATAACTATGTAATTCAATTGGTGTTTTCATCATGGATGACGTGTGAGTGTTTTCTTATGAATGTGGGTGTCTATTTTCCTTGTTTTTTGAGAAAATAAAATGTATTTTCATAATTTTTTCAACTTCCGGTAAACAAAAGTATTTTTTTATTTAGAATTTCACTTTACAATAAAAAAAAAATTCTCATGAATTTTGTTAGCTTTCTATTGACTATTTTTTGAATTTATTGACATTTAATATGTCAATTTAGCGACTGTTTGACACTATGTTCCTTAATGAAGGGACTGATAATAAATTATGTTTCTAGATGTGAATATACTCATTATTGAACTTTTGTTTATGAAAAACGAAATATGCTTCAAAAAACTAAACACAATCTATTAAATTATGGCTATAGTTTTGAATTTAACAGATGATTATTATAATTACTACAATGTTTTGAGTTTGTTGGATCTGAAAAATTGAAGATATTAAACATGCTTAGTGAGACTCCATGTATGTGCCTTAATTTTGATTTAAAAGTAAAATATAAAAATACCCTTTTGAAGAGGATAATGAAAGGTTCTGTAATATAAATTTTCCATAATTTTAGATTGTGTATTATTGCAGATATGTATTTTTCATTTTACTGAATCATTATGTCATCTAAAAATAATATGTAGACATTTTTTTATAAAATTAATTAAAAATACTAAAAAAATATATATATTGAATACAAATTATATCAAATGAAAGTCTATTCACTTCTCAAAATGTTGGTATTAGTTCCAAAACTAGACTCACAATGTTTTAAGGAGTCCTCTCTTGCAAAGTTGGACTAAGCTAAAGAGAAGTGACAGTTTTTTGAAAAGTACCATAGGTGCAGATTTTCAGATGAGCTAATAGTTTGACCAAAAGTTTGTGTTTTTCGGTTGAAAGTTAGTTTTAATGGAAAAACTAACTTTCAGTCAAAAACATCTTTTCGGTCGAAAAGTTGACAATCAAACATCCATCAACCAGAAACAAATTGGGGGGACACAACGATTCGACGTGGAAATATATAAATTCTTTTTGCCAAAATTCTTTTAACGCATTTGTGCAACAACCTCACTCTACATTTTTTCTATTTTTTCTTTTTTGGTGCACCATTTTTTCTATTTTCGTTGTAAACAAAAAGTTAATCATGGATTAAAATAAATAAAATATGGGATTAAGTCTTAATCTGTATGGTTTTGAACAAGTCTTAAGGTTGCAAAGCTAATTTGTTACAACAACATGTTAATGAAGTTTTATGGAAATTAAAAATAAAAATTTCGTCTTGTGAGTTTATGGTGATATGACAATAAGTAAGTGTCACTTATAACACTTACGATCAAATTTGAAACCAAATATTAACCTTCAACTATACAAAATTTTTGTTATTGGCTATTTTGAACTTTTTTTTTTTCAAACTATTATGCAGAGCAACTTTGATTTTCTTTTGTAGTAGAAGTAAGTTCATGTTTCTTTTATCTTTTATCTTTATGAATAATTAGTTGCATCACTATTATTTGATTTTTCCTTTGAATAATTGTTGCAGGTTTGACACAATGCCACCCTAAGGATCGAAAAAGAAAGTTAAGGCCACTGAGAAAATGAAATAAAATGAGGAAGATCCCAATGCATTCATGTTCTCAGACACTTCACACAAAGTTGGTATCAATTGCAAAGAATGGAACGAGATGTATGAGTTTTTGGAGAAGAGATACTTCTCAAGTGAATATTCAGGGGACTCTGACAACTTAGTGGATATACGTCATTCGACCCTCCATAAGATAGAATCCAGACAAGTCCTGGCTATGTAGGTGTTATGTTTTCCAAATGCACAATGGATTAATGAATGAGAAATTCCAAATTTGATGGTTTTTATAAACATGATAAATTTGGGACTATGTTAGAATAGAAATGTATATATTGATTTCTAAGTAGATTCACTAAATCTTCTATTTGCACTTATTTTTCAATTACATTATTTTAGTTTGATAATTATGTTTATAAACACGATCATCCTAGTAATCCTTATTCCAAAAAATACATAAAAATAAAATAACTTAAAAAAGCCAAAAAATGGTAAGTTAGCACTGTAAGTTGGAGGAATCATCTCAAGGGTGAAGATTCTAATTTGGGTATCTTCATCTGATGCACTCAATGTGAAAGTTGTCTTGGGTCAATTTATCCTTCCAACACCTCCTTATTTATTTCTCCGGGTGGTTTGAGAAATTTTCAAGAACATTGATATCAACATTAACTCGTGTTTTCATGACATTAACACATAGTTAACTTGTTATCACTTAGGTTGACATTTTTATTTTTTCATTTTCACATTTAATTTGTGAAAAATTCTTGAAAACATTCCATAGCTGAATTGATTTTGTGATTAGTGAAAAAACTATTTTTTATGCATGCACCATTAGTTTTAATCATCTACCACTAGTTTTATGCATGCACTAGTAGTTTTACGCATGCACTACTAATACAACCCACAAAGACATTATCAAAATCCATGGTATGATTTGATTCAAAATTGTTATTTTATCCATTGGCCCCATTCCATAATTATAACAAACATACCACTATTTTAGGTTTCGATTCAACTTATCGTATCGTTTTCCCCCACATTTTCGATACCTACAACCTTCTAAGGGCTCTATCAACTCTTGAGCTCACAACATTGCTAAAGTAGTAGAAATGTGATAATTATAAAACCAATTCTTCAGGTAAACCATTACAAAACAACATGAATTTCATACCAAAATGATGAAAGATATGATGGACATGCTCCAGACACTATAGTAGGTTCCCCAACAACCACATGTCTATGCTCAATATATTTTGATCCCTTTGAAAAGAAATCCACACCTCTTACACCTATCCATTCTTTCCATAGGGCTTCAATATCTGACCCCATTTTTCTATCCTCTTACAATTACAATTCCACTTAAATAATCATATGAGTCAAGGAAACCTTAACTACAATCCATTCATGTGACAACTATTTTTGATTTGTAATCATCATTGGATATTCAAATGGATGGTTTATCACAATAAACTAATTAACATTGTAGGATATTTTGATTTTAATACTCCTTTTTTTTGCAATCACAATGAGTCTATACTCTACTATGTAGAGATTTCATTTTTTAATGTTCAAAATATTTCCATACTACGTTGTTTCTACATTTAATATGCTTCCATTACAATGAGGCTAAGCTCTATTATGAAAAAGCTAGTGTGAGTTTAAATATTCAAACAATAAGGAATAATTCCATATACAACATGATTTACACATTTCAATGAGAATATAAGCTACAACAAACACACTAATTTACCCTAGATAAACCTTTGAGGGAACAATCTAGTGAAAAAAAAAGGACAATGGCTTAATCTTATTATGTTTAGCACTGCATTGCAAATTATAGAGAAAGTTAGCACATGATTGATTAAATAGACACTATGAAATTTGATTGACTTATATAGGGTCTCCCTTCTTCTATTCTCTTTTCTATTACCTCTCTTACTCATATTACACTACTCTACGGGACATAAACACACTACCACATGGAACCCTTTTCTTCCTTGGTGACTAGGGATTTAACTCATCTTCTTTCCCATTAGAGTTAACATTTTTGCCTCTCTAGTATTAGGATTAGGGCATGGGATTCTCTTTAATATTATGGAATCTCCTTGGAAGGCCTTACATTTCTATCCCCACATGCATGAGTAATATGGTGCTTGAGGTGGATTCCATGTGTTTTTGAAGTGTACACAATGACAATCAACTTACCAAGAGCATAAATTTGTCATACAAACAATAAATTAAGTTTTCTTTATCTCTTTGGAAATATCTCAATGGTCTCTACAGTAAGGAAAATTGTCAAAATGTTTTCCCCTAGGTTAAAACCTAAAAATGCTAATTAAGGCTTGAAATAGACTTTGAAAATTCACAACCCAAAATTGTCAAATTTAGGATCTATCTTGAGGTGGCCCTCTCAAGATCATATCTCTAATTTTCCCATGCCATAAAATAAATCAAGAAATAAAAAAAAAACATGTTGATGCATTTCAGATCAATTTTCTAGGAACATTGTTCATTGCTAGTTTGTTGAATTGCTCAAAGAACTAAGATATTTCAATTTTTTTATCTCCACCATAGATGGACTCATAATGGTAATGGATATTCATTTCAGTTGTCTCCATTCCATCTTCTCATATATTTCTTTTTTCATTAGATATCTCTTGTTTTGTTCATTTATGAGTGGTTTCACAATCTTTTATTCTCTTAGTAAACTTCTAGATAACTCATGGGACCATCTAACAAGTAACTTTCATGCTTAAGCATGTATGCACAATCCATGTACTACAAAATGAGCTAGATCACTAAATGATGAAAGACTAGATAGGGTTGGGTTACAAAACTAATATCAAAGGAATATACTTATAGTAACACCATAGGCTATTATCAATGAATAATTGGTGCATTTATTACAATTGTGTTCACCTCCTTATATACGATTTGTCACTAAGAAAGTCATTTCCACTTATGAATGTGGGATAGATTGTTCTACACAAAAGTGAACAAGAGAATAAACTATAACCTATAGTCACAAAGTGACTTTATTACAAATGTAAGCCTTATCCTAACACCCCCTATTAAGGTTCACAATATTGAAAAAAAACATACCGATTGAAGATAAAACATACTAAGTGAAAACTAAAACATCAAAACCAAACATTCTTCAAAATATTCTTCTTTGAAAATCATTATTGACCTAGGTAGAGCTCCATAAATCCATCTCATAACCCTTGTAAAGGTGTAGCGCCCAATTTAAATTCCCAAGTTCTTGGATTCCACCTCCATGAACTCTTAAATTATGAATCTCCTGAATTAAATTATTGGACAACAATCCACATGCATCTGTTATAAATTCATTATGGACAACAATCCACATGCATGTATCAAAATCCTAATGAGGGATAATTTCCAAGATCCACAAACTCATGAACTATCTAGGTATCCATCAAAGCTAAGTTGTATCTACAGTAGATCCCTCCCTATATTCAAAGTGTGGGCTTATTAAAATGCATATAATTCCCTTTCTTTAGTAAGATAATCACCACTATCAACATCCAGTGGATCTTAAATAATGTCTACATTTTCTACATGTGGTTTGTCTTTGAGTTTTCCTTTGAGAACATCATTAACTTGAAATATACAGATCCGGGCTATGTGAGCCATTTTCTTGCAATAATGACATTCCATTTCCCCTTTGTATTTATTTGATCTACTCCAATTATATCTTGAGTATAATTTAGACTCAAGTTGAGTATAATATTTTGTATCATTTGCTATGGTTCTCCTTTCTTCAATTAACAGATTTGAAATCATCTCTTCTAGAGTTTCAAAATACATGTTGGTGATCCCTCGATCCCTTTCTATCGAAAACAATCCCTAGGTATTCATGCTTTCATAGATTCCATGGTTCTCATACTTCTTGTCTTTCAAAGGATTGAGACTCTTGATGTGACTTTGGACTCCTCGAATCTTCCCTACTTTGATACCATATTACAAAATGAGCTAGATCACTAAATGAGGAAATCCTCGATAGGGTTGAGTCAAATAACTAAGATCAAAGGAAGCTACTCACAATAACACCATATGATATTATCAATGAGTAACTTGTGCACTTATTACAATGGAGTTTACCTCCTTATATATGATTTTTCATTGAAGAAGTCATTTCCACTTATTAATGTGGGATAGATCATTCTACAGAAAAGTGAACAAGAGTATAAACTATAACCTAAAGTCATAAAGTGACTTTATTACAAATGTAATCCTTACATATACCCTTCAAAGCACAATGTTACTTGTGTAGTTATTCTTGGTTACACCTTTCAAAGAACAATGCTAATTGTGTAGTTCTTCCCGGTCAAGTCTCTTATATAATAGATGCAATAAGTAAACCTCATTTCTTTGCCAATATGTTTTGCGTTTAAGAATTTTATTGTTAGGAGGAATATGGGTCCATACCAAGGCCCCAACTACAAATATCCAAAAATTATTTTTTGGTTAAAAAGGGTGTATTATAATATAAATGGAAGACTATTGCTTGTAAAGAATTGTTAAGATTGAGTTTCTAAGCTTGTAATGAATTTAATTCCATTATAAATGATTTAATTGTAATTTTTAGAATTTTAGGAACTAAATTTTATTATTAAAATATTTTATTTATAAGTTTTTTAAAATAAATATCAATGAATTCAAAAGAAATATTCAACCAAATTCTATAAAATGAAATTATTTTACCTTATATAACAAATTTTATATAAATTTGTAGACAAATTTGATAATATAGCCAAATAAATTGTAAACAAATTTGATGATATAGACACACATTTATGATTCACTTTGTAATTGTGTCAAAAGGCGTTTTCTATAGTTTAGTATGAGGAATATGTGTAATTCCTTCCGTGCTCAACATGGAGTTGACACATGGCATTTAGAAAAATATTAATAAAAAAAATATTTCAATGTCTACCATAAATAAAATATTTCAATATCCATCTTATTGCAATGAAAGGAGATAGACGCCGATGTTGTCACATTAGCGTTAGGTTATGTTAGGTTATGTTAGGTTATGTTAGATAATGTTACATTAAAAAAACATTAAAGTAAACTCAATTAAAAAAAATAACAATAACAAAAATAAAGTCAGCTCAATTAAAAAGACAATTGCAAGCACCATTACATATTACACATATATACACACATATAATTGATCAATTGTAATTTCCATTTTTATGAAAACAACCTAATAAATGCGAACTCTCAATTCAACTGGAAGAACTATTGTGCAATACGATTTATCATAGAGCTTCAGTGCAATTTACCGCAAGGAATCTCAATAATTTTCTCACGAACCAAAAATTAGAGCGGATATGGAGGGCGAATTAGAGGAGAAAAGATGACAAATAATTAGATTATGGCGATGGAGAAAAAAATCCTCACCAAGAGATTCGCCCTTTGATAGTGAATTCAAACCATGTAGGAAGCATGCATGCAATGTGGAGACCTAATATGTGAGATTTAAATTTAGTTTGAATCTCACTTTCATGTAAAATGTGGATGATTATGTTGTTGATATAGAGATGTCAGTGATCAATCATGCCAAGGGTTTGAATCAACTAGATAGACTATTAAAATATTAAAAATAAAAATTACTATTGATGTTTTAATAATAAGAACTTTATATATTATTAATTTAAAGTAGTCAGGTAGTTGCACTGATTTAAAAATATTAAAAATAAAAAGTAAGAATTTTATATATTAAAGAATTTTTCATACATTATTAATTTGAAGTAGTCACATAGTTGCAATGATATAACAAATAGTTGCATTGTTTCGGCAATGATATAAAGAAATACAAAATGATATATTTATTTTAGTGATAATACAACGGAAAATTATTTAAAACAAGCAAGTAGTTGCATTGTTTTTAGTGATGTCCTAATGCAAAACAATAGTTGTAATGATTTAGAAAATATTAAAAATAAAAAGTGATATTGACGTTTTAATAATAAGAACTTTATATATTAAATGATTTTTCATATATTATTAATTTAAAGTAGTCACATAGTTGCAATGATTTCAACAATGATATAACAAATAGTTGCATTAATTTAAGTAACAAATAGTTGCATTGATTTCAGCAATGATATAATGCAAAATGATAACGCGTATTGATTTAAGTGATGATACAATGAAAAATGGTGTAAAGTAGTCACCTAGTTGCAGTGATTTCAACAATGATATAACTAATTATTGATTTAAGTGAGGATACAATGAAAAATGTTGTAAAGTAGACACTTAGTTGCAATGATTTCAACAATAATATAACTAATAGTTGCATTGACTTCAACAATAATATAAATTAATATAAAATGATATATTTATTTTAGTAATAATACAATGAAAATTTATTTAAAACAAATAAGTACTTGCATTGGTTTCCGTGATGACCTAATGCAAAACAATAAGGTGCTATGATTTTAGTGTCCATATAGTAAAAATTCATTTAGAGCAATAAAGTAGTTGCATTGATTTCAATGATAACCTAATGCAAAACAATAAGGTACATTAATTTTACTAATGATACAATGAAAAATCATTTAGATCAATCAAGTAGTTGAAACGATTCAATGATATAATGCAAAATATTACAGTGCATTAATTTAAGTTATAATACATTGAAAAATGGTTCAGTGTAGTAGAAATATCATTCCATCAAACAATTCCTATTACACCTATTGAAAGAGTTAATAGAAACTAGCTTCCTTTGAAACTTTCTTTGGCATTAACAATCCATAAGTCACAAGGATTGATGTTGGAGAAAGATATTATTAATATTGGGAAGCAAGAGAGATAGGGTATTCCATTTACTACAATATCTAGAATTAAATATTTGAATGGTCTGCAATTTCAACGTCCCTTTTCATATGATCGATATCAAAAGATGGAAAAACTAGTAGGTATGGTTGTAAAAAAAGAAGAAGAATATAGATTGGGATTGATCTCAATGTAAACTATTTGTAATTGATTACATTATTATTATTCAACATTGTTAGTTTATTTATATTCAACTTACTCCTCATGTAAATCTTGAGGTATACTTCTGAATAATACTATCTATGTTCTCAACAAACTAAGGAAACTGAGTAAATTTAAAATGACCAGATTCATGTTAGAAAAATTGTGTCACTCTACTAAAAACTGAAGAAGATGGATTCACATTGATCCTTCTCGATAATACTCTATACTTTCAACCAACTGAGGAAAGTGAGTAAATTTCGAATGATGAAATTAATCTTAAACATATACATATACATAATTCCGATTATCTACAAAACGCTCTTCCGATCTAAAAAAAGAAGATAGTTTGGCAATGATCCCTCTCGATAATACTATCTATACTTTCAACCAATAGAGGAAAGTGACTAAATTTCAAATGACCAGATTAATATTAGACATATACATATACATAATGTTGATCATCTACAAATTTTATGTGATCACCCATGACTAAAACCAACCTAGATCCATATTAACCCCAAATCTATCAAGCGCTAATAGGGATCAAATCTCTCCAGGTGAAAACCTTTAAACTTCCTCATTTTTTGCACTCTAAAAAAGGTTTTCACCTTGAGATATTTGATCCCTCTTAACATTTGATAGATTCAGGGTTAAGATGGATCTAGGCTGGTGTAAAATAATTTTATATCAATTTTATATATATAGAGAGAGATAAATGATTAAAGGTAAATAATTCTTATTCCGTTGAGAGGTGCTTGTGAGCAATAAATAAAATATTTCAATTTTCATGTTATATATATACATGTTAGAATATCCCATTGAAAAGAATCATTATATTTATGAGGTTTGTGTTGGAGATATTACACACTCACCTAGAATTATTTTCCTAAGTTTGATAGTCCAATGTTGAGAATGATTCCTTAAATGATAATATTCTCTCTAAGGAATATTCCCTACAAAATAGGGCGTTCCTCTTTAGTTTAGAGTCAGTTACACTTAGTTAGACTAGTGGAAGTCACTTATGCATGGAAACCTTGGTTTTATCACCAGCAGTTGCATGTGTCTCTCTCACTTCCACACATTTGTCTCAGTTAACTGATGATTGTATGGATCAGTTAACTAGGACTAGGTGGAAGTTCACTCCAGTGTCTGTCAGTGAGTGTCTATATCTCTCTAGATTACTACTATGAAACATTAGTTACTCATGTAGCCTATATATATTGTAAATTATTCACTCTTTGAGTGTGGAATACAGTTAATGAGAATTATTCCATTCTTTCTCTCTTGCTTCTTCTTTCT
>CBVK0100182609.1:0-23419 GCA_900067695.1 Picea abies
CATGAAGATCTGTGCCAAAATTTGCGAGGGTGCGAGGTAGTGAAAGCGCGATAGGGATAGTATCGGCGTCTCGGCACCTTGGGACTCAGAAGTTGGAGGAATGAGCATTGGAGGATGCGAGTGACAAAGTCCCGATAAAGCGAGAGAAGGTCAGCATTGACTGAACCATCGAGAATCAAGGTTTTGTGAGGCATGTTGTCTACGACCACATAACCGTTGATTTCCCGATTGGGAGAAATCCCAATAGAACAGCCGCGAGAGGAAGTAAGGCCACGATTTTGGATGTATGGTCACATGGACAGAGCCTAGCCAAGAGGGGCTAAGGCAGTAGCAGTGTGCATCAGTAATCAGAGATCAGGGATTCACGAGGAAAGCGGTTTTTGACAAAGGGAGGTCCGAAACCCCGAATCCCGATATTTGAGTCAGGGAAAAGTCGCAGTCTGGAGTAGAGGTCGTGGGAAGGTGAGAAAGGACCTGTGGAGTGGGTTTGGTAGCCGTGATTCTAGGAGGAAATCAAAGAGATAATTCAGCTCAAGAAAGAAGGGTTTGAGAACGATCCTGAGAGCGGGAGATTGCAATGGGAGAGTGAGGTCGCATCTCTTTGCATCAAATTTCAATATACTTTAAGGTGTGTGGAAGTGAAATCTCGATTCATGTGTTGCCTAATGCAATACTACTTGAGTGGATACCAACAAGGGTTACTAGAAGTTCCAATAGGGAGAGACAAAATCTCAAGCCCCGTGATATCATGAGTATACCTACATGTAATGATCCCAAACCACAGTTTTAAATTCTCAACGATATCTCCCTATCACTATTTATAGGTGTCGATCATGTCTCTAGCCTAGATTACTAAGGGGCTTTCGAGGAAAAAGTTCCATCATAACTTGCATTCTTCATGAGAGTCTCGAATCATAATGAATTTTATTTTATTCCATGAACCATTGTGAAGAATATTTCCAATCGTTTATAACTTCAACTCATGAGTAATAAAATGTCCTAATTCCACTGAAATTTAGTATCTTTCTTTAACAATTTCTCCATGGGCGCAATGATCTATGCATATGCTTTTATAAATTTTATGTAGTAGCCTGTATGTCGCATTTTTTCTCTCAACTGATGCACTGATTAACAATGACTATAATCTTAGCAAGATCCACCAATAACCCATGTTTGCTGACTATATGTCCCAACAATATTCCAAAAGTTGTACCAAAAATGCACTTCTTGATATTCAATGATATCTTACATTGTATGCATCTTTCCAACATCATCCTTAACACTTTCGCATGGTATTTTAATAGACTATATATGGTCCAATCATCTAGATACACTTCTAAAAATTGATGGATGAACTATTTGAATGCAGCTATGACTACTCTTTAGAATATTGTTGGTGCATTCTTCAACCCAAATGGCATGACTATGTACTGGTGGGATCCCCATTCTATGGAAAACGTGGTCTTGTACCTATATTTTGGGGCTATCTTTATCTGATGGTAACCTGAGAATCCATTTGCAGATGAGAAGGCCTCTTGGCCTCCCACATTCTCTAATACCTTGTCTATGAAAGGGGTAGGAAAAGGGTTGTGTAGGAAAGCATCATTCAGTTTCCTTAGGTCGACATAGATCCTTGTCCCCCCTTGTTTCTTTTATTTCACTACCATAGGGATTATCCATTCAGAATCCTCCACTAGTTCTATGATCCCAGATTCTAACATTCTATATATTTGTTCTTTCACTTTTTTCTTCTATATCGGATTGAATATGTATCGTCTCTGTCTAACAGATCTAGCCTCAAGTTTGAGAGGTATCTTCATCTCTTCTATCTCTCCTGATATACCTTTCATCTCTATAAATGTTTTTGGGAATAGGTCACTCTACTCACACTATAACTCTGTGATTCATTCCACTGCTTCTTCATCCCATTAGCCTCCAATGTTGGCCATTTTGGGATTCTTAGTTGTCCCAATGTTGACTTTCTTCACTTTGATCGACATAGAAAACACTTCTAATTCTAGAGATAGACCTTCCACCTCTCTTTAACCTTCAATTTTTGTAATATGAATGTTGTGTAGGTCATCTTCATCTAGTGCTTCTTCTTCCACATGATACCATGGCAGTAGTTCCTTAACTGTCTGTGTGTTCTTCTATTGATACTCTGTCATTAGTTCAATATCTGGTTCATCAATAAATATCACCCCTCTTATCTGTTTGAGTGATAAATCCATGTTGGGGTTATCATGTTCAAATGAGAAAGTTACTATAAAATTTTGTTGTAATGTTGTCCATTCTGCAGTGTTTCTGCATAGTTCCTGGTCTACATACTAGTTTGTTGGAATTCCTTCCAATCTGTGGATGAAGTGATGATGCCATTCCTCTGGTGGTGTCATCCTCCATAGTGTTCTACACTTATCCAATTGTTCTACGGGTGTCCCTTGTCCATAATACCTATTCATCATAGTGCTCTCCTTCTCTGCGCCAAATCTAATGTGCAATAGTCAGACACATTGGTACCAATCCTTAGTTGTTTCTTTGTGCACACCCCACCATCTTGCATGCGTTTCCTTGAGTGTGATTTCTAGAGATAAGAGCCTCACACTTCATCTTCATATCTTGTTAGGAATTGTTCTAATTCATTCACCCCATGAAAACTAGGAGGTTCTCTTATCTCTTTACCCACCCATCTTATTGCGTGGTCTATTCTTGTGCAGCTTCTCGTACATACTTCATGTAATATTTGTTGCTAGTTTTCCAACCTTGTGTCTGAGTCAGAAGCACATGATGTGATACTCCTCTAGCTAATTACTCCATCTTCAGTTGGGTTGACATAGTCTTCTTCACATGCGATGGTTATGTATAGTTGGTTGATTTCCTCCAGATCTAAGCAAGTGGGTTCGACAAACCTTTCTCCTTATGATGTATCTAATGGCACAATGACTCTGTATTCTCCTAATTCAAATGTCATCTTCCTTGTCTTCAAGTTGATTATGGACTAGTTATCAAATTCACAATCCAGCCCAAGCAATGTTGGATAAGGTGTTGTGTCATCTACTATTTCTATTACTTCAAAATATTCCTTAGTGTGTAGTCCATATAGATATACTATCACACCCTTAAGCCTTCCAATTGGTATAACTCTGTGTTTGTTTTCTATCTTGAACTGGACAGGTGAATAGACTAGTGTGGGCTCTCCCATACACTGCTAGGTCCTCTTAGGTAACATATTTACCTCAGATATTAAATCTAGTATTATGTCCCCCATATTGAAATCTCCAATGTTAGCATTCAATATAAATTCCCTACTTGTCCTCCTTCTTGTATGGAGGTGATTGATTGTTTTCTGTTTTATCTCCCCCTCTACCTTTGTGTTACATTTATCTAACATATTTTGCAACATTTTAACAAATGACTGGTCGTTCAGTATATTAACACAGGACTGTAGAAAGTTCTTTATGGTACTTACTTGCGCTATAGGTGGTACTTTTTTGATGTGGTCCATTAATAAGGGCATCTCATACATTGGTATGCTATCAGTATGTTGCACATTTGATGTAGATGCAACATATTTCTTGAGGGACTCTTGTGTTTCCTCCTTGAATATCTATTTTTCTTTCCCCGCATCGAACTATTTCTGTGATTCAATATTCTTCTTCACCCATTGGTGTTGTGTTGGGTCTTTTCGTACTATGTCAACTCCTGTCTTAGCTCCTCTGCACGTAACTATGTTGATATTTATTCCATCATCCATCGCCTCTGCAGAAATCCACTGAACATTCTAATTATTTTGATTATGTTTTTCTTGAATTTTCCCCAACAATGTTGGGTAGTCCTCTGTATCATGGTTTGTTTCACAATAGTACATACATGTCACAGGTGGAATTGGACATTCCCTTGCATAGTTTCTTGGTTGTTGACAATTTTTTCACACAAATGGATACCTCCCTCTTCCAAGTCCTCTTATACCTCTTCCTACACCTCTGTATCCACTTCAATGTCCTCACAGTGCATTGTACTGGGGCACTTGATTGTACTACGACTGGTTATACTATGTTTGCACATTATTATACTGAGGATGCATAGTGTTGTACTTTTTTTGTGCATTATTATTTGGATGTGGTACCTGGTTAAACTAAGGTGCAAATTTACCTGTCATCATTTCTTACTCCACCCTATAGGTATCAGGCATTCTCTCCCTCATCAAGTCCATCGTCCTACAATATTTATCATCATGACCCATTGATTTGCAAAAGTTGCAATATGAACTGTTGGGTACTGTCTAATACTTCTGCATCATTGGACAATGATATGGATCATTTCCATGTGTTTTACAGATATCACACCATGTTCCTCCTATTTCCAAAGGGTTTGGTAGCCTGTTTCCATGTATTGCGCGGAAGTTGGGAACTCATTCTTGTGGTTTCCTTTCATTCTACATGGGGTACATAAAAAAACTTACCTTTCCTATTTACCCTTATTCTGTCTTATTTGAAATGTGAGGTTCTTTAGATTCTCCTTCAACTCCTCTATTTTTGGATTTGTATTTTGGTACTAGTTCTCTGAGTTGCAGGGCTACCTGTAGAGCCTCTACCTGTGTCTGAAACTTTTGATTCCTCGAAGGGTATTAGAGATGTGATAATAGGGAGTTTGCAAATATATGTCTATGATGCATATCATTCATGACATACTTCAACTTACATTTAAGATGTTTAAACCTCTGATCGATCTCCCAAACAAACTCACATGTTTTCTTCCTGATTTTAATCATCTCATTCATGTACTGGTCCTCTGAGCTAGGCTTATGAAATTAATTTATCAGTCGCTTCTTGACATATTCAATCGTCCTTGTTTTTCCTAGTGGAATGTTTTCAATTAATATCATGTACCAATCCATTGCGTGGTCTTTTAGCATGATATCTAACTGTGCAAGTTTTGTATCCTCGTCTATGATATTCTTTGCTTTACAAATCTTCTCACAGATAAAAAAGTGCTTTTCAAAATCCTCTGATGCTTCTCCCTTGAATTTGGGTAACCTGATGGTGGGATCATGTCCTTCCATCTTGAACTTCCTAAAATGGATCCTCCAGTCACTACTCCTTGGTTGGAATCACATCCTGTTGTCTTTCTTCCAATAAAATCTAGTTGTCTAAATAGTGGTCTTATTTCTGGTGTATTAGTCACACATGAGTTTATGAGTTCCACACTGACACTGACATGGATAGGAGTTTTTCCTTTTGTTCCTTTGCTTGGACCTATCGTATTTTTTTCATACATTGTGCACAGGATTTCCTCAATTTTCTCCATAGCCTAAAGATCCTCTACCTCTTCTTCATCACTTTCCAAGCCCTCTCTCTCTGCTATGACTCTCTTCTTATTATTCATCTTATATTGGTAGGGTACTCCACTATGCGTTTTTCCAGCTATTTCCATTATATACTTGATATGATATTCCTCCATCATAATTGGATCCAATCCCTCCTCCTTCTTTCCTTTATCCATCTCTTCCTCCATTTTTCTAGCTCTTGTCAGTGATTCCCCCCTTCCCCCATGCACGCAAGGAATTTTAGTTTTCTGACTCCATAGTCATTACACCTTTGTTATATAGTAAGATCTTTATGGAAGTGTACAATGATATAATATACCTTCCTCAGGGTCCTCTTATAAACTCTTTCTCTACTGTGTTTTAAGACTTCGTAGTGTCTACTACAAATTTTGTGATAAATCCTGCAACAATATTGTCTAACCAAAAATCTACTACGCACGTAAATTTGTTGTTAACTTGTTGTAAATACATGATCTCCACATGATTACGCTTTATCTTTCTGATATGATTTGTTGTGTGGTTGTATTTCAACATCAATATCCACTGTTGCAACACATGTGGGAAATCACAGAAAAACACTTCATGAAAGTTGCTAAGCATGTACTTCTCCATATATTTGTGTGGTGTTATTTTAGGGTTTTTGTTGTCTTTCTGCACAAAATCCATCTCCTTTGTCTTCAACCAGCTTTCAACCTCTTCCTTCATTGGATTCCACGGTCTAAACATTCATTTTTATAGCTTCATTCTCTTCGCGATTCTTTCATGGATCCCACTCACTCAATCCCATGCAGTTCCAACAGGCAATGGAACCATTTGTTGACTACTACTCTCTCTTCCAAATTCTTGGGCTGACCAAGGTTCATATCTAAACATGCTTCCAACAAATCCCTCTAAAACTATTGACCCTCCTGGTGAACCAAAAGGAAAAATAGCACAGAGAGTGTATTGCATAGTCTCACCCGAGATAGTTCTATGGGTGACTGCAATGCTCAAATGCTTGTAGTCTAGGAAATATTGGGGATATGTGATTGTACTTTGTGAGATTCATTCACTTGGTACTTCATCCATCTATATTAGATACTCTATCGTTCTATATTCATGAATGTAAATAAAAAAATCTAACTACTTCATCGAGACATTCATCTAAGATGCAATTATTGATAGATAGAAATATACAATAAGAAATTCACATAACACATTATCTACTGTGGTTCACACCCTCATGGGATACATCCACAAATATTTGGCATATTAGGCTCTTTTATTATGGTTTTGTAATATATGGCATCACGCGCACTACAACTCTATTTATACGATCACAAAACTAACTCTATGACCTTTGTGAGGCTGACTAGATCACACCGGGCTTCTCATATTGCACTATAACCCTCAAGGTCTAGTTACGTTTCTCTCCCACAACTCAACATCTTACCAAAATGTATTATATCTTACAATATTTTTCCTCACTACATAAATTAGTCTCTCTAACATGCTTCTCCTTGACCTAGACCTCCTAGGTACTTATTTATATTTATTCTTGTCTTCTCAACCATTACAATGTATTACAAAAACCATAACCCTCATGTGGTTAGGTTTCCATGCATGCTTTCCTCACATGTGTTTCTTTTTCTTCCAGTTGTACTTTTCTTCATTCTGGGTTTTTCCTCCAAAAATAACGTCTCCTAAAAAATAGGCCTACACCTAAGAATCTTTCCATGTAACTAAAAGTTACTTTATGGTGCGCTGACAGAGAATAGACTCTTGTTGGTCTAAGACTACTTAGGGTTGAAACCAAATGGATCCTTCATCATTCAACTCAAGGAGATTGGTTTGATTCTGGCACTTAGCTCTAATCACTTTCTTTAAGCATGAGACATGAAAAACAATATGGCTCTTAGAGTGATTGGAATGAGCTAAAAGTAGGCCACATTCCCTACTCACTCGAGAATTTTATAAGTACCATAAACCTTGATGGTTCATTTATGATAGTGCTCATCTTTGGTTGAAGTTTTATTATAAGGTTGCAGTTGAAGAAACACCTAGTCCCCCTCAACAAATTGACGTTCTAAATGACCCTAATCTACTTGTTGCTTCATGTGATTCTGAGATATGACCATATTTTATTTAAAGGTATGGATAATGGTTATGTGGACTATATGATTGTTGTCAAACTACTAAACCTTGGAGACACCTGAAATGTATGAGAGAACCGACGATGTATTTTTCCCATAGACTGCTTCAAAGGTAGACAAATGAGTGGAATTATGATAACTAGATGTGTCGTACCACCATTCAGATAGGGGTAACCACTAAGCCCACTGAGTTTGTCAGTCTAACAAAAAACTCCACAAATAGGTTTCCAAAAACTTATTGACAAGTTTAGTTTGTCCATCAATCTGGGGATGATAGGTTGTGCTGAGATGCAATTGAGTTCTTTGGAGCCTAAAAAATCCTTTCCAAAAATTGCTGGTGAAAGTTGGATCATCATCAGAGACAATAGAATGAGGCATGCCATGGAGTTTGAAGATATTATCCATCAAAATTTGAGCCATTTTGAATGTTATTAATGGGTGTTACAGAGCAATGAAATAAGCATATTTGGAAAGACGATCGACTACAACCATGATGACTGGCATATTACCTGATTTAGGTAACCCGAAACTGAATTCCATAGCGATGTTGATCGAAATAGTAGGTGGGATCGAGATAATTTGGATAGTTCTTAGAGATTTGAAGGTTTCACCCTTATTGCATTGACAAGTATCACATTCAACCACAAAGATTTGGATGTCTTGTTTCATACCTTCCAAAAAAAAAGAATGTTTGAGTCGTTCATAGGTTTTGTTAAAGACATAATGCGTAGTTGTGGGTGAAACATGAAGCTCAAAGAGCACAATGGATTTAAGGATTAACTATTTTCTTAAATACAAGCGACCTTTATAGTGAAGCTCTTGATTATTCCAAGAGTATCCCGGAGGAGCATGAGAATCTTGTTGCAATTACTGGATCGTGCTATAAATTTTAGGTATTTCCACTCTTCCTAGAGAATGAGTTGAATCCAATTGCTTCAATGAAATATAGGGAAAAGAGGGACCCTTCTTCTTCATATTTCCTTGAAATAGCATAATCAACCACATTTTCTTTTCCCTTATTATAAATGATCTCATAATCATATCCAAATAGCTTGGTCACCGATTTTTGTTTCTCTGGAGATGAAATTTGTTGCTCCATAAAATACTTGGGGATACAATGATTACTTTTAATTTGGAAGCATCACCCTAATAGATAAGGATGCCATAGATCCACTCCATGCATAATATCCAACATTTCCATTTCATAGGTTGATTGGCCCAAATGGAATTTCAAAATTCGTTTGCCAGTAAATGACAAAGGTAGGCCATCTAGCATGAGGACTGGCCCAATCCCTTTCCTTGAAGCATCACATTCTAGGAAACAAATCTTTGTGAAGTTTGGTAGTGCTAGGACAAGATTCATGCACATAACATTTTTCAATGCATGGAAGGATTGATCGACTATGGGAGTCCAACATAAAGCATTCTTTTTTAGGAGAACAATGAGAGGAGTTTTAATTTTTCCATAATTTTGAACAAATTTATGATAATAGTCCATTAAACCTAGGAAACCATGCAATATTTTAAGAGTTTTAAGGCAAGGCCAATCCTTAATAGTTTCAATTTTCTTAGGATCCACCTTTACACCATCCTTGCAGAAAATATGAACCAGGTACTCAAATTCAGAGGCTCCAAAAGCACATTTAGACTGTTTGAGAAACATTTTGTGCTTAGATAGTAGATGTTGAAATTGATCCACATGGACAATATGGGATTTACAAGTTTTAATATAGATGAGAATATCATCAAATAAAATTAAGACAAATTGATGGAGGAAAGGATGAAGGACATGATTCATGAGACGTTGAAAAGTGGAGGGGAAATAACATAGGCCAAAGGGAATGACCAAGAACTCATAGGGACCCTCATGAGTTCTAAATGTATTCTTGGGAATGTCTTCCTCTTTCATATTTATTTTGTGGTAGCTAGAACAAATATCAAGTTTGGTAAAGTACGTAGCACCAATCAATTCATCCAAAAGGTAATCAATGATAGGAATGAAGAATTTTTATATGATTGTGAGTTTGTTGAGGGCACAAAAATCAAGACACATGTGCTGAGTGCCTTATTTTTTGAGTACCATGACTACAAGAGAATAATAGGGGTTGGTACTAGGACATATAACACCGTCTTCTACAAATTATTGAATAGTTTTCTCAACTTCATTTTTCAAGGAAAATGGATGAAGATAAGGGAGAACACTGGGGGGAAGACTTCCCAATACTAAAGGAATGGAATGATCATGGACACCATGGTAAGGGGAAAGTCCATGAGGAGTGTTAAAAACAACTTGGTGTTGCAAGAGTATAGATTGGAGGTTAGGATGTATAGAGGGTGGATTAATGGATTGAATTGAATGGAGTTGGGAAATAATTCCATAATGACCTTTTTTAAGTAGGTTTTCCACTAGGTGGGAAGTAATGATCTTGGGGGATCTTTCTATAATTCCTTGGAACTTATATTGTTGTCCCTCCTCTTGAAATTTCATGGTTAATTATTTAAAATCCATGGTGATGGGGTCGAGAGTGTGTAACCATTCAACATCGAACATAATGTTACAATCTCCCATGTTGATAGAAAACACATGAGAGTTCAGGTGGTACTGACCAAATTGTAAGTGCAAATTTTCACAACACCCCCCACATTTCATGGAACCACAATTGACAATCATGATTTGAAAATTGTTGACTGCACTGATATAACAATTGATATCTTGGGCAATGTAGTGATGAAAAACACTATGGGTGTTGCCACTATCAACTAGGATGATTACTTTCATATTCTTAATGTATTTCGTTAACTTGAGGGTTTGGGGAGTAGATAATCTAGTGAGGGCATTCAACAAAATCAATTGTTCAACTTCTAGTGGATCACCTACTGGGGGTAGCTCTTCCATAGAGGAAACGTTGGCATCCTCGTCAGAAACATCCTTGGAAATTACCATAAAAAACTTATAATCCTTATACTTGTTCCCCTAAAAATATATTTCATCACAATTATAACAAATACCCTTGAATTGGAGTTCAACAATTTGTTCTCTAGTTAATTTCTATATCTTCAGAGAAGTGGAAGGAGGGGTGGGATCGGTGGGTCTACGGAGAGGAATGAAGGAGATATTTTTTTTTAGGATGAGACAACCTTTTGTGATTTCTTGGCTCATTTAGTAGCTTTCAACCAAGTCTAGGGGTGATCCATTAGGACCTAGGCTCAAATTCCATCCCTCTTTCCATTGATAAAGAATCCCTTAAAGAAGGCATCAAGCATGCCCTCTTTTATGAAAGACAAGTTCTCAAAGGAAACTATAAACTCTTCCACTATGCAATATTGTTTCAACTTGGTCAAATGACCCAAATGGTGGGTGTCAGTGTCAAAGCATTCATAAAGATCGATAACAAACTGTATCCAAACAACATAACCTTGGCATGACTTTTTACGCCATTTCCAACATCCAAGATCCAAATAGAGGACATTGTAATGAAGTTTGGCCAACTCTTCAGTAATGTCAGGAAAGGATAACTAATGTTCCATTTGAGTGAATTGACCCGTGGGATTCGATACATCAAATTTCTTCACCTCAATTCTGGGAAGACACTTTTCTGAATGCAGGTTATTGGAAGGAAGGGCCTGGAAATGGGAAGAGTCGACACATTCATACTAGGAAGGTTGTTTATAGGAGTTAGGGTTCAAGGATCGACTCATCAATTAGTTGAGTTTTTCTTTGATGGTGGAATATTGGTCCTTGAGGATCTGAACGAAGGAATTGAGGGAGGAAAGGTTGGAGTTTATTTTTTGTTATGTCCTACTTGTTCTAGGTGTTGTCTGTGATCAAGCAAGTGAGTTGTTGGTTGTGGGTGAGAACCATTTGTGAATAGGGAACAATGGGCATGTGGGTTCACACAAACAAATGGTTACATGTGAGGAGTACCACAATGGGCGGGGTTAAGAGAGGAATCCAATGGGATAGGTGGAATGTAAGGGTGTTGGGAAGGGTAGGTGGTTCCATGAAAAAAAACTTACAAGTGATAAGTACCACAATGATCAAGGTGAGGAGAGGAATGTAATAGGATAGGTCTTGAATAAGGGTTACTAAGTTACACTCTTGCCTGAAGAATGCTATAGTGAAAGAATGTCCAAATTGTTAACAAGAAAAATTGTCCAGGAATTTTGCAACATGGATATAAGAGGTAGGCTTGTGAAGTAAAAGTGCCCCTCTCTTATTTCTCTATTCTGTTCCTTTCCCAAGGGTTAGGGTTTTCAAGTTTCCTTCAGACAAGGATTTTTCCTGTATTATATATCTTTGATACATGTGCAGGGTTGAACAATAGTCCTCGACCCAATATCTCAAGGGACCAACTAAGGAGACTTGATTGTGCCCTTATCCGTACTACCCAATTACCCAGGTACTAGAGATTGATCTTCCTAAGTGTTGTTCTTGGTGCCACTATAGAAATTAGGTGGTCGATACACTAATCTAAATATGGTTTTAGGAGACCTAGGGGACTCCATGTATACTTGAAGGTATGTGGAAGTGGTGTTTGCATACAAGTGTTGTTTGGTTCAGTACTACTCGAAGGGATACAAACATGGCTTACAAAGGTTTCCAAGAAGGTGAAATGTTTGTTTCGAGTAACCCATGAAAACTTTTGTATGTATTGCATGTAGTGTTCCCCAGTCGTAGTTTTACCGACCGAATAACATATTTGTGTGCTTTAAAGACACTAATAATACATGTCTCTACCCAGAAAAAAATTGTCCCCAAATATTTGCAGAGGAAAGTGCTTTGATACCACTTCTAAGGTACTAGATGTATTATATAAAGAGGAAACAAAAATATTACGACAAATACCAATGAAACAACAAAATATGGATAGTAATAACACCAACAATGGTACCATTATTTATAGAAATCCAAGTTAAATTGTCTCTTCAAGGGGAAAACCTCCATCGTAGAGGTCTTATTACAATATTTCTCGGGACAAGACTTTTTGATGCCTTCTACTCTTATTTATACTTATTTTTTCTTCTAAAGAACATTCTATAGGAACATATTTTTAGAAGAAAAAACTTCTATTAAGTCTTTTTACATTAGACTTGTTCACATTATTATATATGGCTTATTTACTAATGTCGGCCTTTATTACATAGAAAACATATTATTCTACCTACATGATGGATTAGGGATTTTAGGTCCCTAACAAATCATAAGCGCTCTTATCGATCATTTAGTTCTACACACTTTCCTCCACCAACATCTGATCTTAGAATGAGAAAAACAATTCTTGATGAACTTTATAGAACTACTACACAAGATAGTCAAAGAAACCTAAACATGTGAATGTGAGAATTATAAATTTCCAAACTTGATTATTTTCAAATGTTTAATTTCAAACATGTTTGATTTAAAATTTCATAGCTATGCCAAAAATTAAATGTTTCTATGGTTGGTAATTCCAATTATAAAAAGTTTGTTTAAAACATCATCAAGTGGAATGGATAAAGTGAAAAGTTGTGGAATTGAAAGGGGTGGGTTTATCAATCATAAATTTTGATAAGCTTTGGTGAATGGAAGTTTTAGTTTTTGTGAATTCACTCAATACACCTTTGTATTGCAACAATGATAATTAAGTGATTTGGAAATTATTATTATGTATACAATATGAGGTAATCCAATCTACTTTGTAGATTTCTTGCTATGCATTTTCTTCACATGAGTCATATCAATATACATTCTCTATATATCTAACTTTAAGATATAATTGAAATGTTTGAGTTGTTTAATCGTAAAATCAAATAGATTGGGTCTTTCAATCAACATCCAATGAAATACAATGGATTATTCTACATATCAAGTGGTTTGTTATTCAAACCCAGTTCATTAAAAGTCATTATAAGAATAAAGTTCATTAAAAGTCATTATAAGAATAAAAACATAGGTGAATGATTTCCTTTCCATAGTTACATGAAAAAATCAAGATTTATAATCACATGCCATTTATAAACCAACTAAAGGTGTTTGAACTTTTCAATACAAACCCAACCTTAATCTACTAGATTATGGTAGACAAATTAACTATAAGTTTCCATAAAATTGAAATTGACAAAGCCTTGCCACAATGTAGCTATGTATGGTAGAACTATCAATAAAATAACATTAAGAGTAGTAATTCTACATAAAACCATTCAAATAACATTCAGAGTAGTAATTCTACATAAAGCCATTCACACGAATCCTCCCAATGATTTAAGACATATATACTAATGTGAGCTTTGAATCACCAACTAAATGGTCAAATCTGATTTAGAAACTCGAAGAAATAATATAACTTATTTAGAAGGAGATTAATGCTAATTTACCGAAATCAATTTTTGCCAAGGAAAAGTTTGGAACTCGATGATTGTTTTGAATTTTTATGAGAATAAAAAGAAGAGCATCTCCCGTAATTTTGGAGGATTGAAATTTTGACTCTCTTTAAGAGTGATAACGTTGATAACTGCAAAATGCAACTAGATGATGAGTTCAAGGTAATATTTCTTCTTCCCCAACGAAATATTTATAAATGTGTTCAATTTTTATAGGCTTAACCAATGAATAATCAAATGAAAATTTCACCATGTCCTTGATCTTGCATGGATAGATCAACGAAATATTTATAAATGTGTTCAACTTCTATAGGCTTAACCAATGAATTATCAAATCAAAATTTCACCATGTCCTTGATCTTGCATGGATAGATCAGATTAGAATATTTAAAAATCTGCATTCGGTAACATCTAAAATCTTGGTTTTTGTAGTAAATGAAAAAATATTTCATCACAACTTATATCTCATAAATCCCAAGTGAAATTTATACAATAACCTAATCTTAATCAATGCAAAATACACATCAAATACTACAGAGCCATAAACATTTTATCCATCTAAAAAAACACCTAAACATTTTATCCATCTGAAAAAACACCTAAATGGTGATAGAAATGTTTGAGTTGTTTAATGTCTAAAGACATACAATTTGTAAGGAATACAAATTATTTCCACTCAGTGCTCCATGCTCTTGATGGTAATACTAGTTTTACTAAATATCTATGAATACCTTCTACTGATAAAATAGTGAGGATCGGTAAACTTGAAATTCAACAAGACCGAAACAGAAGAATGGTGGAGTTAAAAAGTTATTGAAGATTAACAATATCATATTTTTCTTCCTAGGAGATTCAAGAAACTATCGCTAACTATCCCTAGGGGGATCTAGTACATAATGCGATATTCCTTCCATTTAAACATAAGTCCCAAAGGGTATCTATTCTATCAAAGTGACCCCTTGACTTGCATCCAACATCATCCCTTTGAACTCATGCCATTCAAGTGGAGAGGTTACAACCTCCAATGAACAATGCCAAAACAAAAATCATATTGCAAAACTACATAGATTGAGTCTGACACACAAAGGAGTTTTGATAATGGATATGCAATAAAAATGGGAAATATTCTAATATAGAGTATATTAGGGGAAAGTAAAGGAAGAAAGAAAATAAAACCACAAGGATGATAAAAATCCAAGTTGACCAAAATCTAAAGACTCTTACACTGAAAATGAAGAATAATAATGATTCAGAGATAAAAAATTTATGGATTCTTATAAATTTTTCAATGAAATAACATTGAATGTAACGTTCTAAAAGAATAAAAACTTAGTCCATAATTAAATTAGTTTAACAAGTTGTATCCCATCTCCCATGCAGTCCCATGACTTTCTTGAACAATAAGATCAATGAAGAGACCATAGATTCTAAACTATTTTTTTTTATTTTTATTCATGTAAGGAAGCTTGCCAACATTGAACAACAAATTTTAATAGTGCAAATGATGAACACAATACTAAATGTGTCTAAAACATTGCTATCGCTTCTGAAACTATAACTTTTTGCAAGCTTCTATAGCTATTCATATATCAATAAAACAAAAACAAAGTATATATACGTACATTTAGTGTAAAGATATGTAGGTACATTTAGTGTAAAAGGGATTTAGGTGATGTTTTAATTACAGTCTCCTTGGGAAGATTCAATGTCCATAATTAAATCAATCCATTTTATTATATCCCATCTCTCATGAAATCCCATAGCTCTCTTGAATTGTGAGATAGACAAAGACATAATAGACTATAAACTAGGATTTTTAAATTTCTATTCATGTGAGGAAGCTTGCCAACATTGGACAACAACTTTAAATAATGCAAATGATGAGTAGTTTTGGAAACAAACTTTCTTGAAGTTGTCTCTTAACCATTTCATTTTGGATTATGAGTACACCCCATGAGACACCTATTCAAGTCATCATGAACCTTCACATTTGTGGTAATTTCCATGATGCTATGACGTGCATCTCCAAGGCTACTCAAAGAGAAATTATTGTGAGGGATTTCAATAACTTGCATCATTTCAAGAGTAGATTGGGCTCACAAAAAGACTATTGGTAATGTAGACAATTACATACAAGTAAAATATGCAAACAAGATATTCAAGACACATTTGCAATGTTGAGATGAAACAACAAACTAACAATAGTTAGATCCAAAATGGCATCTATAACAGATACACTCAATCAAGGTTCCATAAATGTTGAATCATGTAAAACATACCTATAAAGTAATAGGGCATTGAAGAGAGTGCAAACCATTTATAAACTCACACATTTATAGAACAACATCATTCGAAGTAAACAAAATGAAGATGGGGTATTGTTGAAAGATTGTTTTTATTTGAAGCTCAAGATAGGTTAGAGAGAAAATTTTGTAGCTTTATTTTTATCATCATCACAAATTACAAACTCTCAATATAAGTTCCAATTGTACATGATCTGTCGCAACTAGCTACCTTCTTAACAAAATTTATTCTTCATAATTTATGAGTGTACATAATTAGAATAGATCCATTTTAAGCCAAGCTTTTTGAAGCATTCAAAGGTATCACAAAACTCAAGTGCTTAATGCAATATCCATTATAAACGATGAAACCAAATATCAAATCAAATGTCTCTTTAAAAAACAAACATGATAAAAATGAAACATACACACACACCATTAAGTGTCACTATTTTTATATTTTATTTCACAAGACCATATATGGCATCTACGCAAGTGTTCATGACCAATTATGATTGGGGATGACATTACCCCAAATAAAAGATCCTTACACATATTTTTAGCCTCCAAATGAGCTTTGTCGATCTCATCATGGCGTAAGGTAAATGAGAAGAATTTATGAGCAAACTCTCCATCCATATCACACAATGGTATGGGATTTACTTATGTAACATGGCAATGTCCTATCATCTATTCAACAATAAGTTGTGAATTTATAAAAAAACAACAATTTCATCTGCTAGTACTCTCTAGTTGATTATAGCCTTTCAATTAAAGCAATATAAAAGACCTTGTTGTTTATGGTCTCTTAGTATATATTAAATTTCATTTTTGTATAGTTATGTCTTTAAAGCAATATAGTAAGCCTTGTTGTTTATGAGCTGTTCTTATATATTGAACTTCATTTTTTTATGGTTATGTCTTAACTTTATCATGTAAAACATAAGCCTAGATCCTGATTTAGATTACATAAAATTGCAATGCATAATGTCCAATGCTCCTCATCTGCCAACAATATTCATGTGGTATGCTTGGTTAGTGATTCTATAATCAATACTTTCTTTCTATTGGCCATGTGATTATTTGATTTGCACTTGAGCTGTTTTTTTTAAATTTAGTGAGTATATGAATGCACCTAACTGTGAAAATATAAATGAACATAGCTGTAATTTTGGCAATATTGATTACATACCTTTTCTGGATTTGAACTTGTGACCTTTTAAGAGGAAACACATGTTCTTAACCATTATACCCACTCAAGCTATATTATTAGTTATTATTGGTTACACTTTACCTTAAAAAAATATTAGTTTTGATAAAAGATTAAAATTAGATATTGAATACATACTTTCAATAGTATTATTATTGTGAGATTGTTGACATGGCTATTCATTAATGTTAAATTTTAAATTTTCATTTCTAAAAATATCTGACAAAAAAAATTATTACAAAATTAATTTAATAAAAATATAATAAATATTAATCAATTAAAAACATAATTAATACTATCAATAAAATAAATTTAAATAAAATTAAACTTTTAAATTAAAATATTTAAAATTTATATAAATGAAAAAATTCCTATTAAATTAAAAATATATATTTCAAGTAGTATGTTATTCAATTATCACACTTTTTATCCACGGCCATAAAATTTGTTTACATATAAATAAAATGACGGATTTCAATCATCACCGAGGTCATAAGATTGAAGTCTATTTTTACATGACGGAACTATTTCCAAAACTAAATAGTATATTATTGGCCCATCAAAAGCTATGACTGCCCTCTTAAAAGCTGTAATATGTTGAAATCTATTCCACGTCTATTGCCAATTCAATTGATATTGATCGAAATATATTCAAAATAAATCAGCTTAATGAGTTGCTTATTAGAGTATACATTTAGATTGAATACGAGACCATCCTATGCCTTCCTATAGATATCATTATAACAGCACTTGATTTTGAAGTCAATATATCAACACATCAATTTCGCAAACTGGTAGTTATCTAAAAACAAAACCTTTGCATGTGTAAAAGATTCTTTTAATAAATCTCAATCCCTCGTTTCACTAATTACCTAAACTAAAATGGTTGAATTATTTTGATTACCACGCTGAACTATCCTTTTGCATAATATTTATTGATAAATAGACATTGTAGATTATCGTTGGTTGTAGATACATGCATGATATTTATTGATAAATATATAAATATACATTGTATTTTGTTTAATATTTTAAGTAGAATTGTACAATATTTTATTAGAGGGGATGGTTATACAGAATTAACTATTCAAATTTATAGATAAAACAATTTCTAACCAAATTTGAAACAAATATCCTCATAAAATAACCAAAATATAGAAAATTTAAAATACTACTCAACAGATGAAATAAACTAACACATCCACTATTGTAGTGGATGGTGAATACCTATAAACTTTTTTAAAAAATTATTAAAAACTTCCCTATTGCAGTGGATGGTGAGAGTCTAAAGGCATCACCATCAATTTAACTTTTTAGAGAAATCATTAAAAACTTTCAGTAGGTGTACTCTGTCTCAGCTCATACCCTAAGCTGATTGAAGAAAAAGGTTGAATTCAATAAACATGAAAAGAAAAACAGAATCACAATGGAAAGTTTTGATCTTAATCCTAGTATATAGAGAAAAAAAACTACAACCCTTGATTGAGAAAATTCTTTGGATAGTTTTCATATTATACAACATATTTCCATCGTTTTCATATTGACATAGTATTGGAATGAATATGAGAGATGCCTAAACCTAACATGATTTTGTTAAGATTTCCATCTATGCACATAGGCTAGGATTATTGCCAGATCTATGCGCATTGGCAAGGCTTATTGCCAATAAAACAATGCCCACAAAACAATGGGCACAAGCATCGACATTTTAAATTTGCATGTTTTCACTTGTGGAAATAGTATACCTGATATGGATCTGTGCAATCGGTCTTCCCTCATGCCTGGACGCTCACCTAGATTACCATGACGGGATAGAGGTTGAATTTTCGTGAACAATACTAAGCGAACCTTATATCTTACGGACAGACATTTATGTAATAGCAGAAAATGGTGGATCAGCAAATCCACCATGCAGGAAGCAGCAAATCCACCTTTGGTTTGATCCCACCACCTATTGGATATGCACAATCCACTATTTTGTTTAATGTGATCTGCTTGTTCTAAAGAAAATAAAGAACAATTGTGTTTAGTGTGATTTCCTTGTTCAAAAATCCAAGTTATACCGTGCTGAGCTGAACTGGGATTTATTTATTTTTGAAAAAATTATGGTATTGAAAATCTAATTGTTCATCAGAGAAGACATGACGTTTTTTTAAATGACCATCATTATCTGTCATAACGCTCTTTAACTACTCCGCTATAAGGTAATTTGACAAATTTGATAATAACTATTAATTTTTAAGAGTGATAAAATGTGATAATAACTATTAATTTTTAAGAGTGAAAACATGGAAAATAGCAACGCTAACAATAAGTATTAACCAATCCACCCTCGAAAAGATCACAATTAATGACTATGCAATAGCTGTTTATCCGATTTGGTCTTTCAATTCAGGATTGAAAGGGTTAGAGTGGAAAGGATTCCGATATACCCAAGCACAAGGGTTTAGACAGAATATAACGGCTTTTAGAGGGCCATTAAAACTAAAATAAAACATCATAGAGACGCAGAGAAAAGAACCCATGAATCTTTCCAGTGGGCATTAGAAATAGCTATTGCGCGGAAAGCCTGGGGACCAGTAATAAGAGAAGGGATCCATTTCAACTCCATCAAATCTATCACCGCTCTCATATAGTCATTATTCACACAACCATTTTAGCTTCTCCTGGTAGCGGAAGAGAGAAGACTTCTTACTTAGCATCCATATTGATGTAAGAAAAAGAAATTGTTTATATTAAATTTGAACTACTTAAATAAATTAAAATTATAACGGGTGCAGGCATACGCTAGGGTTCTGGTAGGGTGCAGAGGCTCAGGTTCAGGCCTCAGCTAGGGTTCTTGTTGAAGTAAATGCTCAAAGTTAAACCTAATTTTATCCATAAACGTTACTACACGAGTGGCAGCCATTTTTTTGATACCTGTTAATTGTTAAGAAACATTAGCCACATAAAGAACAGACTGTCCACTCCTCGTCATGCCATGCACTGAAAATAACCAATGACTGAAAATAACCAAAGGCAAGCCAGTTACTGAAACGTAATGAGGCAAGAATTTTTCTCATCGTACATGTGCTGAAAATAACCAACCTCACCCCAGGTACAGAAAGGTAACCAGACAGGAATTAAATATTAACAAAATTGTAACCAGGCAAAGCCTATGGGCCTATGTAAAACTCTAAATGTAAAAACAATTATTCATTTACATCGATTAAAAATGTAAATGTAAAAATGATTATTCAATTGATTCACCCACAACTGTGCGTGCACAGCTGCTAGAGCAGAAGTTGCCCCAGTCACCCACTCCTCCTTCATTCACCAACGCTCTGATAATGGAAGTTGGACGGCACCTTAGTAAAAACAACTATGTAGTAAAAATTCAAAACACAATATAAAAAAACTCAGAAATTAAAGCATAGTAAAAAACTTCACTCAGTAAAATATATTCACAACATATTAAATTATGTCCATTAAAAATTCATAAGTAAGTAATTAAAAGACGATTAATTCTGACAATTTGTAATAAGTGTAAACTTATCTACTTCATATATTTGTAATAAGTGTAAACCTATCTATTTAACTATCTGCTTTTATATATATATACACACGTTTATAAATTTTGTATAGTAATGTTACAGAGCCGAGCAGAACTAGGAAAATTTGTGAAGTCCAAGCATTTTCTTAAATTATAATGGTTTTGAATGTGTAGAATTTGCTAAGAATGATGACCTGACAAATCCTTGTTGTGTGCACGTGTGTTTGTAGAAGCTTAGCAAGTGATAGAACCGAATAGGGTTGTCATTGAGAGTAGAGAATGGAAGAGGTGCGGATTGCGTCCAATTAAGAGAACGAAAGAGAAGGAAGGAATGTCAACTTGGGAGTGGAAGGATCAAATTCTAATGGGCAAGGAAAATAGATGGATAAGGAAGGGCATATGATGAAAATCATTGAAAGATTGCAGAAAGCGCTCATGAAAGTGAGGGATAAGCAGGGTGAGTTCGACTTAAGGATGTTGAAGAGTCTGGAAAGAATAGAAAATAAATTGGAAAAGGAGAGTGACTCAAGCAAGACAGAGAGTCGCAGGACCCTTGAGATAAAAAGAAGATCAAGGAGTGTCAACAGACATCTTCGTCACTCCCCAAAGAATTCCAGTAGGGAAGCATGCAGTAGTTCAAGCCCATCTCCTACCAGAAAGCACAGGAGATCTGGGATGGATGAATTGAAAGGGGAAATGAACAAGATCAAGCCTCCAACGTTCGAGGGAGAACATAACAAGGAGGAAGATGCTGAAACTTGGTTGCTTGGTATGAGGAAATACTTTCAACTGCAGAATTATTCCTCTCATGCAGAGGGCAGGATTGCCATGTATCAATTGAAGGGAAAGGAATCCATGTGGTAGGATCAACTTGTGCAGGTCCACCACATCAGGGAAAGGGACATCACATGGAAAGAATTCAAGAGATATTTCGAGAGGAAATACTTAACTAAAAGATATTATGATAGAAAGATGAAAGAGTTCTTTGAACTCAAGCTGGACAACTAAACCATTGATGAGTATGACTGAAAGTTTTTGGAATTACTGAAGTATGTTCCATTCATCAAAGATGAGTCTGTCAAGATTCAGAGGTACCTGAGTGGATTACTGCCTCCTATTGGGGATAAAATTCAATATGATGACCCAAAGACTATGGAATAAACGATAAGAAGAATGAAGTTCTTATTTGAACAACAAAGAGAAAAGCCTACCTTTCAGAAGGCTTGGGATGACCAGAAAAAGTTTAAGAAGGAACAAGGGAAATAAACCACCCTTTTTCAGAAACAGTCCTCAAGGACAGCCGTCTCTTAGAAAGCACAGGAAGGTTGAAGTGGGTGGGAAAATGTCAAGGCCGCCACCTATGGAATGTTGGGGTTGTAAAGAAAACCATAGGTACAAGGATTGCCCCCACAGAAATGATGAAGTAAGAGTTCTCCACAATGTTCAGTAGGCTGAAACAGGCTCCCTCGCGCCATCAGAGATGTGTATAAGAGACAGAAGTAAGAGTTCTCCACAATGTTCAGTAGGCTGAAACAGTGGAGGACATGGGCAGTAGAATTCCAAGGATCTACGCAGCCCTAGACAACAAGCAAGTTGAGTATCAATCGCACATGATTGAAGTATAAGGTATGATAAAAAACCAACCATTTACTATTTTAGTTGATTCAGGGGCTAGCCATAGTTATATAGACCCTAGAGTGGTAGAGAGTTTGCATTTGATAAGAAGCAAACATGAAAAGTCTTGGTTAGTGCAGCTAGCTACAGTTACCAAGAGGAAAGTCACGGAGTTAGTCAAGTCCTGTCTTGTAGACATGAATGGACTGAGCATGAAGGCCGATTTGAACATTCTGTTGTTAGGCTCTTATGACTGTCTAATTAGGATGGACTGGTTGGACCAACACCATGCCATCTTCAACTGTCGGAGCAAGACACTCACTTTCTTAGATGAAAAAGGGAATCAGAGAGCTGTCCAAGGAATACCTAGAGCTGTTACTGTTAAAGAAATCTCAGCAATACAGTTGAAGAAGTGCTACAGAAAAGGCTTTCAATTATTTGCATCCCATTTGGGGGAAACACCTAAGGATAAGGTGTCAAGTATTGAGGATCATGAGGTACTTAAAGAGTTTGAAGATGTATTCCAGGAAGTACCTAGACTACCTTCGAAAAGGGATATTGATTTCTCTGTGAACTTGATGCCTGGAGTAGCTCCAGTGTTAAAGGCTCCGTACACGATGAGTGCGCCAGAACTGAAAGAGTTGCAACTGGAGCTTGAAGAACTTATGAAGAAGGGGTATATACGCCCAAGCGTGTCACCTTGGGGTGCCTTGGTCCTGTTCGTAAAAAAGAAGGACAAAACACTGAGATTGTGCATCGATTTCAGGCAATTGAACAAAGTAACGGTGAAGAACAAGTATCCTCTACCGAGGATTGATGATCTCTTCGATCAGTTAAAGGATGCAGATATATTTTCAAAAATAGATCTCTGATAGAGATATCACCAAGTAAGAATAAAATATGAATACATCAACAAGACTGCCTTTAGATCAAGGTATGGTCATTACGGGTTCATAGTGGTGTTGT
>CBVK0100182634.1:0-12676 GCA_900067695.1 Picea abies
TGGTAGTATAGTAGGTTGTGCACTTTACCACTGAGGGAGTTAACACTTTAAAAAAAACCCAAAAGTCTGATAGTTAGGCCTCTTCTAGCTGCAAATTCTTGTGCTAACATGTTACATACCTAAGAAGAAATCATGTGACGGATAAATAATCTACTGTGAAAAGACTTATTTCATCTTATAAATACTATGCAAAACCCATAATATAGAACTAAGAAAAGGTTCACCAAAAACGATTATTAGTCCCTGCCTGGTCGAGGACTATAGCATTCGGTCACGAGTCAAAGTGCTCTGACCTCTTATTAATTAATCTCCCCATTTCTAATATTTCCTAAGTTTTGCTTAAATTTTATATTAACTTGAATTATTTTAAAAAACAAAAATATTTTCATATTTATCAAATTTCAATCATTGAATTTGTGATTGGGTGAATATTCTTTGACGTGACATTATTCCCCAGGTATGAGGTATTTAATTGTTTCCATTGTCAGAGTTAAAAAATAATTTAAAAAATAAAAATTTCTTAGTGGTTTTTATGTAGGTTGTTCTGACAACGTTACAGACGAGTTCTGAAAACTTGACGCCAGTTGAGTTTTGACAACTACTCATCGCTTGGCTCACCGCTTAGCCACCCGCTCAACTTCTAGCCACTGCTTGGACACTTGCTCAGCGCCTAGACACCTTCTCATCCACTTAGCCACCCACCCGCTCAACTTCTATACACTACTTGGACACCTTTTCAATGCCTGGCCACCTGCTCACCCTCACCATCTCCCCACCACCCTGTACAATTGGTAAATATCCACCCCCTGCACAATTGGAAAATATCCAAATTAACATAGGTGGTGCTACGTTTAAAGTAATTGATAGCATCACTATTATATCTTTGCCTTTTTATATCATTATTAAGAATTGAATTTAAACTCTCATATGAATTACCTTGCAATACTTTTGAATCAATAGCATTAATAGGGACAAGCTAGAGTTTTTACAGAATGTAATCTTGTTGGTAAGATATTAATATTATCTATTTTTCTGTGAATTGTAGCTTATATCCATGACAAAAGCTATTGTAGCTAGCTAGCAATGCAGGAGATGGGCTAAAATGATTGGTCCAGTCTTATGAGCATATGAGCAAACAGGGAAAGGAGAGATAGCTTGAAGGTCAAGTTATCACTTACAAGTAATCCAACCAACAAAGACAGTCATAAGGTTAGATTCTCATTGTCATATAATAAATTTAGCATGTTATATAAGATAAATTCATTCCCACCCGAGGCTACATCTTTTAGCAAGTGAAATGGCGTCTATATTTAGATAAGACTATTGCATGAAAATCACTTATTTAGATTGTGCACTTACAGATGATTGATGCACCAAACCATCGATTTTTTCCCTCTGTTATCAATAATTTTTTCTCGTAGCTCTATTATCAATGATAGAATGATAGAAAATCTATAAAGGATTGAAGATTGTGCACTTACAGGTGATTGTTGCACCGAACCATCGACTTTTCCTCGTAGTTGTGTTATCACCTGTTCATTGTTCATAAGGATTATAAGGACCATTAGCATAAATCCCCACACTTCTTCTATTACATGTTCGTTTTTCTTCTATTACCTATTCGTTTTTTGAAAAAAGGATAAAAAATAACAAATTGTGAAGAGATTTGTATTGGAAAATCTATAAAGGATTGAAGATTGTGCATTTGTATTGGAAAATCTATAAAGGATTGAAGATTGTGCACTTACTTACAAATGATTGATGCAAAAAAGCATCGACTTTTTTCCCCATATTTTTTATCACATGTTCATTGTTCATAAGGATTATAAGGACCATTAGCATAAATCCCCACTCTTCTTCTATTACCTTTTCATTTTTGAAACAACTATAAGAAATAACAAATTGTTCAAAGATTTTATTGGAAAATGGAAAATCTATAAAGGATTAGATTGTGCACTTACAAGTGATTGTTGCAACAAATCATCGATTTTTATCTGTAGCTCTGTTATCACATGTTCATTGTTCATAAATGACGAAGAATTAAAAAACTGTACATATATTTTTGTTGAATAAATTACTAAGGGTTGAGTGATTAAGCACTTAGATAGGAGTCTTGCAACAAGCCAACGTTTCTATCTGTCAAAGGCCCATGAGGAAGCCGCAATCATGTTTCCTTTGCAATAGTTTTTCCCAAATCTTTAAGATGATTATGCATATTTATAGATTTTTCACTATCCACCTGCATTAGTTGTTTTTCAAGTGGACTTAATAATATATCCTCTCTCTTTTCCAGTGGACTTAATAATATATCCTCTCTCTGGTTCTCTACGAACTAGGATAACTGCTCAAACTTACTACTACATATACCTCAGACTAGGTTTTCTAAGGGCTGCTTTGAGCTTCATTTAACCCAGACCACTTATTGTATTGCTATAAATTGACCTCACTGTATTGTTATAAATATAACTCCTTTAGTTAATGAGAGAATGAAGGGTAAGCTACCTTTCTAACTTAATAAGTGAGGATGGAATCCAGATGATAGATCATTCCAATGAGAAGGTGATAACAAAGGGAGATCATTCAAGCGGGAAAGCTAGAGATAGAAAATCGAGCTCTTCGGGTGCAAGCAAGAATCAAAGGGATAAGGATAATCATTACAGCGCTCTCAAAATGATGTTTTTTTTTATCTTGTTGCAACTACGGCTTGAAGAACCTGCATGTTGTTATTGTTTAAAACAATCTCTCTTTCAACCCTTACCAATTCATTCCAAAATATCCCTAGGCGGAAGAGAAATACTTAATTTACAGAAAGTAACGAATTAGCTCTTCCCTCCCACATCCTTTAATGAGAAAAAAAATCACGAGCAGATCAAAAGACTGAGAAATGAACAACATGTTGCCACGATAACCATGTACAACAAAATAAAATACAAATTTGTTACATGGGTTCAAGTTGTTGGCAGGAAACATATCATGTGATATGTTTTTTACACCAAACACATTGAGCAACTTAAGAAATAGTCTAGCCACTGAAGCAGAGTTTCTAACTAGAAGTCGACTATGCTAATAGCTATTAAGCCTCCTCTTTACCAATGATAATAACAGTTTTTGTCCTGGTGAAAGGATATACACTTGCTTGAAGGTGCCGATGAACCTCATTTACTAGCACCTCTTTCTCGTTATGTTACCCATAAATCTTTCCTGTTATATTTCCTAGAAAAGGATTAGCCACTACTGTAACATATCTCTGGGTTGCACCTGAGGAATTATATGGTAGAGTTAAAATGTGAATTTGGCTATAGAATTGATGATAAGACTTAAAATGTGAATTTGGCTATAGAATTGATGATAAGAGTTAAAATGTGAATTTGGTTTGGTATGGCACTGAATGCTATTAGGTGGTTGTTAGTTCCGTTAGACAAGTGGACAAATAAGAGATCACATGCAGATCACAGCTAGTGAGCATATCTCTGAAAAAAAGTTAGATAATTCTTTTGCACAAATTTTGTTGTAATTCTTTTACACAAATTTTGTTGTATGCATCTAGCCTCTAGGTACTTTGTCGCTACACGTATTTCCATTATCTTGAAATCCGTGTCTACAATTATTACTGTTGTAATGCGTTTGGACCTCTCCGGAACTGAGCTCATTCTTTGTCTCTTTTTAAAGGTGGTTCAATTCATTTTTTGGGTTGAGTGCAAGTATTTTGGAATGGACAACGGTTGAGTACTTAGGGCACTGAAAGGAAACTAATGAATAAATCAAGCAGTCGCAGGAACGTCCATTGAAAAAGAGGCAGAGGCGGAGGCAGAGGCAAAGGTCATGGTTAGGAGACTTTATCTTCACACTATATATTGAAAATAAATTGTTGTACTACCCAAGCGATTAGCTGCAACAATTCCAATAGCTTGATATTCTATGGGGATTTTATAAATTCCTCTAAGGAAGGACACACTTTTTCTCTGACAACTTAGGTGTTTTAATGTGTACCAGGATTAAAGCTACATAGAAATCGAATGACATCTGTATATAAATCAAGAATTTGGATTCATTAGCCTTCAAGTATCAATAAAAGAACTATATCCAATTTTGTTTTTTATTTAAGTTTATTTTTATTTTTAGTTTTATTTTTATGTTTTTTTTTATTGCATGCTTTAATTGCTTTAACTGTAGTTTGTTTAATAAAGTTGATGAATTTTGTTTTTATTTATTTATTAATTTGTATTTATATTTAGATTTTAAATATATTTTTTATTATTTAATTTTACTATTTATTTTAAAATTGTTTTAAAAATATTGCAATTTATGTTAAAATAATAAAAAATAGTTAACCACCATAAATTTTATAATTGATTAACAAAATTAAAAATTATATTTGATATCAATTAAAATTTTCATATTTATAATATTATTAAATTATATTTTAAAAATTAATGAAAATTTTCTTATTTATAATATTATTAAATTATTTTTTATAATTTATTCATGATACTACTAATTTTTTTTAAAGAGCATAATAATTTTTTTTGAATACATCATCTACTTATCACTGCCAACAAATCTAGCCACATACCTCATGTGTCTCCACTTGGATACACTAGGCTATGTCTTTCCATGATAGCTAAATCTAATGGTACCCTAGGCGATGTCTTTCCATGATAACGGAATCTATGCTAAAACCTTAGACCTGTGGCACTGGAAATATAGACATTACCTTACTCTTAATTCAGTTCTATCTCATATTTTTCACCTTCAATTTGTGCCGAATGTTTGAACAATGGGAAAATGTCTTTCCATGATAACAAAATCTAAGATAGAACCTTGGACCTGTGGCACTGGAAATCTAGACATTACCTTACTCTTAATTCAGTTCCATCTCATCTTTTTCACCTTCAATTTGTGCCAAATATTTGAACAATGGGGAAACGAGTGGATAATTTCACATATTATAAAGGGCATCTTGAGAATATGATCGACTCATAGGTCATTTTTTTTTGTTTTTTTTCTATAAGCATGGGAACTAATGACATTACCAATGATTATTATATCAATCCCATTGCAATGTCACAATTTAATGTTACCAAGTGCCAAGATCTTCTTCTAAGTTATCCCTCGAAATTTATACAGATGATATGGTGTCATGAATGACATTATAAAGAGGTTGAAGTGGCCTTGACCTTCTTTCTTTTGGTTGTTATCCTTCACAAATTACACATGCACAACTTGATTGATAACACATTACATTTGTTGATGCATTTAATAATATTGCGATTTATTTGAATAAGATGATTGTATCCTTAACACAAACATATCACTACGAGGAGTTACTCAATTTTTTGAGTGAGCAGATAATTTTAGTGCTAGAGCAACTAATATTAAACCACCACCTCATCAAGTATGATTGGATAATTAGAAAAAGCTATATTTTTTCAATATAAAGTTAGTTTCAAAATTTAGAAAAAAAAACATGACTTATAATACATAACAATATTATAAAAACTTCCTCACACCTCTCACTACACACAAATAATACATTTCTTTTTATGACTCATAACATGACAATTAAGTTTAAGAAAACAAAATTAGAATAAAAAGCACATCACACACCACACACAAATAATACAATTATGATCATAACATGGCAATTAAATTAAAAAAAAAAAAATTAAAATATAAAACATAACTTGTAGACGATTAGAATACCACACAAAGAAAAATTAAAATACACTAAAATATAATTAGCATACACACAAAGAAAAATTAAAATACAATAAAATATAATTAGAATACACACAAAGAAAAATTAAAATACAATAAAATATAATTAGAATACACACAAACCTAACATTTTATCATTCACTCTCTCTTGATTCAACATTCTAGTAATTACATCGTTTTCATATATAAGTTAGATATAGTGAGACTAAATATGAATTATTCACACAATGCTATTTCACTATCTCTTTAATTATATATGGATAATATATTTAAATTAGGTAGGGATTAGCTACTTTTGAGTTGTTTCCCTTGTTTTTGTGTAGTTTCTTTACACCACATAACTTAACTTATTGAATGGTCTCAAAAAGTGTTATGAGGTAGCAAAATACATCCATCACAATTAATCTACAATGAAATGGGTAGATTGGGTTGGCCAAATTCAAGGTTTAACTTTATGGTTTAACAACAATGGACAGGTTCATTGTAGTGATGATATGGTTGATATTCATATTCTAATTGTTTCATATATAGAAGTGAAATCATGGAATCTCTTTTTATGAGAAGGTAGTTTTGTACTCATTTTTATGTGAAATTTGTCCTATAATAACTTTACGAAGTTTTGGATTTTAATTTTTAATGAGTTTTACATAGTGGGTGTAGTAATTTGATGTGTTCAAAATTCATTAGTTGCATTTAGAGGTGTTTTCTATAATTGAGATAGATGAAATGTGTCATGTTTACAATGCACATCAATTAAAAATAATAATTAATATAAAAAATATATATATAATGTAAACTCACAATGTAAATAAAAAAACTATATATTGAATTTTACAAACCTAAATATAATAAAAAAATAGATTTATATTAAATTCTATAGCTGAGTATTAAAGAGATTGTAATTTTCATCCTATATGTTGACATGCTCAACCTCATATGTTGGCACAACATAATATTTTACAAAACTAAAAATAAAGTACTAATAATAATGCTCAAATGTATCCATTCTCATTGGTACTTTTCTTTGTTGTTTGTAGTCAATGAATTGATATGGTACATTGGGGTATTGTCCATAAAGTAATATTTATAAATCAAATGAAAAAATGACTTCAATAAAAATGAAAAATAAAAAAATAGTCAACCATAATAATAAAAAACTGAAAAAAATGATCACTATGGTAAAATAAAGTAGCATAAATTCATCTTAACTTTAGATCTATAATTTGCTGAGAGATCAAATCCCTTAAGGTCGAAAACATTTGTTTTTCTAAAAAATCATATATATAAATTTTACAATCATAAATACAATTATGAAATAAATCCATATTAAATTCTACATCCAAATATTAAAGTGATTGTAACATTCATCTCTATATGATTTAATATAATATTTTATTATCAATTTTAAAAATTATTTATAATGTATATTTTATTAATCAACCGAAATTGAAATACTCCTTACTTTAAAGTAGACAATGACAATCATTCCTTTCACTACAATTCACAAGATAAATTAAAACTTTTATAGTATCTTTCATCAATACATGTACTACCCATGAAAGTTAGTCTAACTATATAATTGTACTACCAAATCAAAGATCTCATATCATCATAACAAGTGACCAACCATGTCCACTTAGGTTTATTTGAAAAATGATATAAATTATTAAAAATCATTTTTGAAATCATTTTTTTAAATTAAGATTCTTTCGTAATAATTGAGTATTTTTATAACTTTGAGAGTTATATTAAGTGGTTATGAACTAGATGTGAGATCTTTTTTTGAAAGTTGGGAGGTCACATATTTGACTGTTTTGATCCCCTCAAGGTTAGGCTCCGTAATTAGGATCAATGATTTACTTTGTTTATTATCCATGGATCATGGGGAAGTACTCAAAGGGTTTTTCTTGGAAAAAAATGAGATGATGAGAATTATAATTTTTTGTATTTGGAAAAATGTATAAGATTCATGGTCTTGAAGTATAACGTAAAACTATTTTTGATTGGCTAAAAGCTTGTTTTCCTAAAACATAAGGAAACATGCTAACAACCTAAAACCTATAGGCATTTGCTATGAGTGGAAGTGTACCCTCTCCACCAACAAGTAATTTCAAGTGGACAAATTTTATTTACACATGTACAAATTTTGTTTATACATAATGATGTTATTACAAGTCAAAGTATTAAGATTGTATCAACAAAAATTAGATAATAATCTTAAATATTTTAAACATTTTCTTCATTTTTTTTTTAATAATGTTTAAATATTTTTTTTTATAAAAAATATTTATATTTCATTAACACAAAATTAACACAAAATGATGAAAGTTAAAATAAATAGGCTTTTACTTATAATAATAATAAAGCATGGATTTTACAGATTTCATAATTTTTTTAATAAGGTTCTAGAGTTATCAAAATAATAAAGTAACAAAATTATATAACCATAATTAGACCATACATTATAATGGAAGTGGAAAAGTGTTAGGAAACTAATACATTGTTAGGTGTATGTATTGTGTGGACTAAATTGAGTATTACAATTTTTTTAAACGATTGCATATTCTTATTTGGTAACATTTTGGAGTAATTATTCTTTTGAAATTGTTGTTTATTACACTTTGCAAATGTATTTAGACTTTTATTGGAAATTTAATTTTGGATTAAGAATATATATTACTTAAGCTATGGTAGTAAATTTTTCATTAAAAAATCGTTTAAGTATGAGTATATAAAATTGGTCTTATAAGTATCTAATATTATAAAATCATTAATATAAAATAGTGGGAAAATTTGATTTAAATTAGAGTGGTGGATTGGATTTATGTTATGAATGTGTTGATATCCCAATATTGTGAACATTGGCATTGTCACCTAATCATGATGTATCAAAGTTTGTGGCCATACTTTATGTATTGATTTTTGCTTTTGACTTAAAGATAATAACAATGTTTTTTTATAATATGGATGGACTTCTTTGATGGGCTGGTACAAGATGTTTGGAGTGATCCGCATTTTCTACTAATTATAGGAGTAGAAAGGAGATTGGTTGGGAAGCTTTCTTTATTAAAAGCTCAAGTAAAGAAGTGGGCCAAGGAGAAGCGGCTTCAGGATCAGTTAGAATTGGCTAAGATTGAAGAGGCCATTGATGCCAACTTTAAACAGGCAGTGCAAAGAACTATTTTAGATGTTTTGGCTCATACTCTGTGTACTCTTGAAGTGGATAGGAAGAAATTATTATTGGCAGAGGAAGAAAGGTGGAGGCAAAAAAGCAGGGCGTTATGGATTAAAAATGGCGATAAGAATACTAAGTTTTTTCATCACTTCAGAAGTTATAGAAGAAACAAAAAATACATATGGGAGGTTAAGGATGAAAATGGGATCACCCATTCGAGACAATAGGCCATCAAGGATGAAGATAATAAATATTTCAAGACTTTTTTTAGTGAAACATGACATAATGTTATCGAAGATTAGATCAATTGGGTTAGGCTTTACACAAATATTGTGACTGAGGATGATATTCATATACTAGAAAAGGCTGTATCAAAGGAGGAAATCTTTGAGATTTTAAGGGGTTTTGCCAGATTCAAAAGCCCCAGCCCTGATGGGTGGACAATTGAATTTTTCTTTAAATTTTTTGAGTTGGTTGGTCAGGACTTCCTAGAAATGGTGAAGGATTCAAGAGTCAGAGGGGAGGTCATCAACTCGATTAACTCAACTTTTCTGTCTTTGATTCCCAAAGTTAATGGTCCCTCTACTTTCAGTGATTTTCGGCCAATTGTGCTCTGTAACTTATGTTACAAGATTATTGCTAAAGTCATAGCAAAGAGAATCAGACCAATTCTATCTAGAGCCCTCTTTGAAGAACATATAGGATTTCTCAAAGGAAGACAAATTTTGGATGCAATCGACACTGCTTAGGAGTGTCTCCACAGTATTAAAAATAAAAAACTTCAAGCCATAATTCTAAAACGTGATTTAAAAAAAGACTATGACTGTACCAATTGGGATTTTCTAAGATTATTTTTTCTTTAGTGTGGTTTTGGGCTGTCAACAACAAGTTGTATTATGGCTTGTGTCACTTCTACGTCCTATGTTATAGTGATTAATGGAGAGGCTTCCAATTTCTTCAAGAACGGCAGAGGCCTTAGGCAGGGGTGCCCTCTTTCTCCATTACTTTTCATCCTTGTCATGGAGCCTCTCAATATCTCTTTAAAGAAGGCACAAGCGGATGGTATTCTCTCGAGGATCAAGGTATTGAGACTGGTAAAGGTTCTTCACCTTTTATATGTTGATGATATTCTTATTATGTCTAGAGATTCTCTTGCGGAATGGGACAAAATTCGAGACATACTTCATGTTTTCTGTCAGGTGTCGAGTTTGGTAATAAATGTCCAAAAGTATGTTTTTCTGTATGTTGGAGTTGATTCATAAATATTACAGTCTTTAAAATATTTATTACATTTTTCCTGTAAATATTTAGCAGCGGGATTCAAATACTTGGGATAATTTGATGAAGCCAAATTGTTATAATACAAAGGACTAGAAATGGCTTATAAACAAGTTTGAGGCTAGGATAAATCATTGGTGTAATAAGTGGATTTCTCTAGGGGGGCACTTTGTGTTAATCAAAGATGTTCTAGAGAGCCTACCAGTATACTGGTTGACTCTAGCACATTTTTCAGTGGCGATTCTTAAGAAGCTTCGCAAGTTGAGTTTTTCTTTTCTCTGGTCTGGGGAAAAAAAAAGCATGGTTATCATTTGTGCAGATGACATTCTATATCCAAACCGAAACATTATGGAGGATGGGGCCTTCGGAATATCTTTGTTTTATATAGGGCATTGAAAAAAAATACCTTATGGCGAGCCTTGATGAAGTCAGGACTATGGAAATGAGTCATCAAAGACAAATATATTCTGCATGGCTCACTATTGTCATGGTTTCGATCGACAAAATATTTTTCATCCTTTGGATCACAGTCCTGGAAAAACATACGTAATACTGTACGGGTGCTTCTACATTGGATGTCTTGGAAGCCAGGCTCGGGTCACTCAATATCAGTTGGAAGAGATGCATTAATAAGATTGGACTAGGATTCGTATCTTTTGCAGGAGTTGATTAACTGTCTTAATCATAAGAACATCCACCTTTTATTTCAGGCGAGTCGGCCCATGGTGTGAGGATTGATGGAAAAAAATTGGGTTCGTAGTTTAGAGTTGGGCCTGGAGGGGGATCTTGCAGCGGAATGGGATTCTTACAGAAGAAAGTTGATAGATTATGGGTTTTTATTAGTGGACAAATCAGATGAACTAATTTGGAATGGAGGTGACTCGTCAGGTCAAATTTTAGTTAAAAATGTCTATGAAGCTCTGTCAAACAAAATATGGAGATATAAGATAGGTGGATGCATGAGGAAATTATGGTCATGGGACAATCCATTGAAGCAAAAACTCTGTATCTGGTTATTAGGTGAAAACAAAATCTTAACCTGGAAAAATCTGCAGAAAAGAGGGTGGAAGGGGCTTGGTATGTGTTATTTGTGCAACGTAAAGGGAGAATCAAACAAACATATTTTTGTTAAGTGTCCTTTCACTATTTCATTCTGGGAGGAAGTGAAAAAAGTGTTAAACTTCAAACAAGGATGGAATGGAAATTCAATTAATGAATGCTTTCAAAATTGGGTCTCTCAGAATTATAAGCATCAAACTCTTCCTACATATATATGTTGGAACATTTGGTTGGACAAAAATAACTCTATTTTTGAGGATAGAACTCCATCTACGCAAATAATTGTTTATCTTGTTTTAGGAGCTGTGGGGAGGTGGGGGAAAATTCAAAAAATCCCCAATACTAGTAGTTCGACTATAATGATTCCAGTAGCTAAAGATCTCACATGGTTCGACGGAGCTGCTCAACTGAATGGTACTCTTTGTGGAGTTGGAGGAGTCTTAAAGATTGATGATCACACAGAATATAGATGGACCTTAAACTACGGAAGTGACACAAACTCTAGGGTTGAACTTATGGGAGCTTGGGCAACTTTAACACTTGCCAAAAGACTTTATGTTTATGACTTATTTGTTATGGGGGACTCTAAGATCATCATCAACTGTCTTAATAGAAATGGATCAATCATGGTGGCAAATTTGTATGGTTGGAAGGAAAGAATCTCTGACCTCATCCCTCTCTTCAAATCATTATCATTTGCTTACATTTTTAGAGAAGAAAACAAAGTAGCTAACAACCTTTCAAAAAAGGATCTTTTCCTTTGCCAAGGAAAAATCTCATATAGTCAATGGGAGGATGGCCAAGAGGGTCCTACACACTTTCTAAATATGTATTGAATTTTGAGTCCTCCTTTGAGTTAGATATTTTTGGTTGTGTTTGCTGGATGTTTACCTCTCTACGAGAGATTTAGTTGGCGAAGTTTTATAACTTTTATTGTATGTTTCTAAGGAGACCATCTAGACATGTCTTTTATAAGTCTGTTGCTTATTTTGAATTTTAACCGTTCTCAGAAAAACTATTACAGTGAAGTACTGAAATTGTAAACAAATTATATTATTATGAATATAATGTGAAATTTAAAAAAAAAAAACTCTTATACATGGGAATAATCATAATTATCATGCTCTATTTTTTTTCTTCTAGAAATATGTATACATATAATTTTGTTATATATATATAATTTTAATTTTAAATATGAAAAAAAAAACATATTTCACTTTTTACCCCTATTAAATTATTTGTACATTAATAAGATTGCAAATGGGTTGGTGGGTTGGTCAGTAGTGAGTACACATATAAATTAATTTAACATTAATATAAGATTGCAAATGGGTTGGTTAGTAGTGAGTACACATAAATTAATAGTTGGTGTTGTAAAATTTCATAATTTTCATATATGTTGGATATTTTATTTTAATTGAAGAAAGTCAAAGTATCCAAATCCAA
>CBVK0100182690.1:0-37741 GCA_900067695.1 Picea abies
ATTGGCTGGTACGAGTAATACATCACTCACTAGAAATTAAATTAAAGACGGAATTAAATGCTTACAGACACTTTTGTAATAAGGGGTTCAAGTTTTTCACCAATCATAATTTTAAAAAATGGTTTAATTTAAAAAATAAAATAAAATAATTCAATATAACAATGTTATATTTTGAAAAATTGTTTAAATTTATAGTACAATTTTTTGGAAAATCAATTAAATTCAATGCATCCCACTTATTCCATAAATTAATTAAATTAATCAAATTGCAAATTCTATATTAATAAATAAATAATATTTACTAACAAGAGTAAATAAATAAATAATTTTTATTAGCTAAAGTAGAATAAGTGTATGATCTAGTTAAATTAATAGAATTCCAAATTCCATTTTAATAAATAAATAATATTTACTAATAAGAATATGGTAACTTATGATTGATATTATATTAGACTTGTTATAATTTTAAATAATAATGATTATCAATTTCTAAACCAATCTCTAAACCTATCCTTCTAAACTTGCAAGAAGCACTTTGAAATTTAATTTAATGTTGAATTGACTTAAAATGTATTAAAAAATTGGATTTTATAATTTTATGTTGAATTTATTTAAGGTGTGCTTACTAAATTTGAAATTTTAAAGTTAAAAATAGAATTTAAAACAAAAATGTAATATTAACATTAATTTTATAAGAATTAATAAGATTGAAGATAATGATGTTAACCATAAGGATAAATAGTTTTGGAGGGTATACTATTTTTTACTTATTTTTTTATAGATTTATTGAAATTTCAAATGTAGACATTTTGCATTCAATTAGCGTTTACACTTAAAATTTGATGAACCTAAGAAGATAATTTTTTTCTTTCTTTTCCTTTCAAAATCCATAACTCTTGTTTTATTATTTTAACTATTATCCTATTATTTTTCTTAGAAGACTCATTTTAGACTTCAAAATTTATGTAATGTTTAAGACATACCTTAACTAATGTTAAACTTAGATATTTAAAATATCTCATTAAAATTTATTATAAAACTTAAATTATTCATCACAAATTTTATAAACAATTCAAAATTAATCAAATCAACATTTACAAATATATTACTATTTGGGTGATCACATATGTAATAATTTTTCTACTCGTTTCAAGCAATTCAAAAGTTCATAGTTTTTGAAACTAAGTGTTTTGATACCAAAACATAGAACCCAACTACTAGGCATCGGGCTACTTAAATCAAGAAAAGCTAAGATTTGTTTTACTTAAACAATACAAGACATATCAATAGAAAATTTATACCGAAAACCTTTCAAAATATGACTATGATACCCTTGGATTGACACTCTATTAATCAAATTCCTCTATAGAAAATGCATGTAGAGTGGACACTCTCCTCCCAACCAACGTACTTTCAATTTATTGGGTACTTTTCATGTAAAGGCTCTTAATACTAACTCTTAGTTAACATAGATCCACATTCACCCAAACCCAAAGGACTATTTTCACACCCCACTCTCATTAAAGGGACTTTGACATCATAATAATAACATCGAAACTAGTATACCTAACCTCATTTTATCAACATCTAGTTATCCTCAAAGAATTCAACCCCATTTTATCGACATCTAGTTACCCTCAAATAATTCATCTCTTAAACTCTCATTATCCTTAAATGATATATTTTCTAATAAAATCTTATTAATTATTCACTAATTTTCCCTATAACCACATATCAATTCCAAGTGTTATCCTCTTCACATTATGCTTATGCATAGTTCATAGGTTTCCTCACATTATGCTTATGCAATATTCACATTTTGCATCTACATGAATTTATTCACAAGTGTCCTCATATTTTGTGAACCTATAATTTACAAGTGTCTTGGCATTATGCTTATATTACATGATTCACAAGTATCCTCTTCACAATGTTATTTTATAATTTACAAGTGTCTTGGCATTATTCTTATATTACATGATTCACAGGTATCCTCTTCACAATGTTATTTTATGAATAGTTCACAAGTGTCTTCACATTATCCTTACATGTTTCACAAGTGTTCTTCTCACATTATGCTTTCCCATAGTTCACAAATGTCATCACATCATCACATTATGCTTATGCATGGTTCATAAGTGAAGAGTGTCATCTTCACAAATGTCATCGCATTCTTCTTATGCACAGTTCATAAGTGAAGAGTAACATCTTCACTTTATACTTAAGCATTGCTCAGTGTTTATGCTTATCCATGGTTTACATGTATCTTGTTATCAAACAAAATAGATGTATTTACAGAACCCGTGAGCAGAGCTCACCACTTGATTGTTTATTAATGTAAATCAATTACATATATATAGCATAAGGTGCATGAAACAGACTTGAACAAATCTCCTATAAATGTGGATTTGAAACTAATGCAAACCTAAACATGAAAGACACACAACAACTTAGTTACGTAAATCTTAACTAAGCATCCTAATTTCTACATTATTCCAACACTCCCCCTTAATGGAGAAATGGATTTTCTACCAAACATAATAGAGCAGAACATAACATGCTTACTGGTCTCAGTCTCAGCTAGGCTTACAAATTAACAATTTCATCTTGACCTTTCTTGATCTTAGATAGTGATGTAGATGGAGCTTCTTCCTTGGCTTATTACTCCATATATGTTTCATCTTGACTATGTTCTGCTTCATAGCCCTTTTTACTTTATTCCTTGGCATTTTGGAATTTGACTTCTGATTATTGTTCTTTGTCCTCAACACTTCTGCATTTTCTTGAGAACATTTGTCTTTAATGTTCGCAAATGCTTCCAACTCCACATAAATATGTTGCTCCCATTTCTGGATACAATCAGCAATGTCCTGCTCAACGGACTCTTGCAACATTAGCTCATAGTAATACTTTATTTCTTCAGGACTCCACTTTATAAAAATTGACTCAATTTCTATATCTGCAATGTAGTCTTCTTCTTCTTCAGTGTCCATACAGTCCTTCTTCTTCTTCTTCTTCTTTGTATTCATCATAATATGGCTTTTGAAGCCATTCCTCAATAAATTTTAATTCTTCATCAAACTTATCTGGCACTTCACCTAAGTGCTTCACATCACATTCTTCCTTAGTAAACCCTGCACACTCAAAAACATTCATTAGAGTATCAATACAATTTTTACTCATTTCCTTTTTCTCTTCTAAGAGAGCTTTTTGATTTTTCTCCTCTTCATCTTCCTTCTCTTCCTTCATTGCAACAATAAAGTTGTCTTCCACTTGATTTGTGTATGCAAGTGGACCATTCTTCTCACCAAACAACAACTCATCAATAAGATGTTTCTCATGCATTGATCCAAGTGGATATCGGTGGCCACCCACCTTTTCCAAATGGCTCAAAATAATTTTCTGGCCATTTTGGCAATTTACTATTTTTAGCACGTTTTAACTTTCGGGGCCATTTTGAGGGTCCAAATGAAGGTTTTTCGAGATCTAGGTTCTCAATGATAGTCATAGGCATAATTGATCCCCCAAAATGAATCTCCTCGACAATACCTTTCCAACGAGCTATCACACGCCTAAAAAGGACTTTTGGCATTCCCATTTATTGTAAAAGGGCCTTCAGAGCCTCATTGTAATCATCTTCTTGCAAATGCGAGTAGCCGTCACATCTCTTCGCAGAGATACGTTGCCACCATTCTAGCGAGTGATTACTGTATATCTGTGTTTATGGTTGCATCTCTGATACATTTGTGTTATATTATTGAATATATGCAATATCTCTGTGCATTTCTTTATTATATCTCCGCTCTCATTTCGTGCCGAAAATAATCCGGATCATGCATCAATTTTGACCACTCTTCATTAGATGAATTGTCTTCATCAAATCTGACTTCATATGTCTCTCCTTCAAAGAGATCTTCCTCCACAAGGTTTTCATTCTCATTATCAAAATCAACTACATACACACTTTCATCATCAATCATTGCGATTTCAATGCAATCATTTCCAATCTTTATTTCAGTTATAAGATTGTCAATACACTCACCATTTTCAACAGTAGTGACGTGATTAATTTTGTCTTTAGCTATCTTGCTTCCCCTCACACTAAACTTCATCTCTAGATTATGCCAAAACATTTTTGCATTCTCTATTTCACCAAATTCATATAACAGAGCAGACAGGATGCCATTATTCAATGATGAACTAACAAGATATGATGTTAATTTATCTCTTCTCTTCTCAGTAGGATCTTCATAACCATTTTGAACAAATTACCATAAATCTACTGATCCAAGTAAACCTTCCATTTTCATTTTCCAAAGATCAAAGTTTTTACTTGAAAATGATGGTAAAACTGGCATTAACCTTTTCAATATTTTATTGATTTCTTCATCTTCATCAATCTGCTCCAGATCCACAATCTGATCCTGGTCTCCATCAGGTATGTGTTCCTCGGCTACTGTTGAAGACACTTTATATTTACCTGCAAAATATATTTCCTCTTGTTGATTCTTCCTCCACATGTGTTTCAGCTCTCTCCGGAGCTGTTTAATTCTCCTTTGCTTACCCATTACAATTTCTCTAATCCATTTTTTACGATGCTCTCTCCACACAGTTCCAGCGCTGTCCACAGGATCACAGGCTCCTTCAATTCAACAACGTTCTTTCCCCCACGCAGATAGAGAATAACTGGCATCTGCTTCACTACATAAATGGTGGCTATCATACATATCCAAAACTCCACACTCCGTGCTCTTTTCACACGGAAGCGCTCTTCTACAGGAACAACTTTGATGGCATAAGTGAAAGGGAAAGTATACTAGCTCTAGTTCCATTTCACAAGGTTGAGTGGACACACAACATATTTCAATTCCTTAGTCTTGCACACTAGCATCGATAACAATTCCAAATAGTTATCAGATCAGCCCATTAACTGTTTTCTCCAGCATCCAATCAGCCCATTGACTTTTCCACAAGACATGCAATAGTAGCTTACATCTAGACCCATTGATAGCCCATCCTTAAAGACTCGAGATCTTTCATGCTTGAGTGCACATTCAACGTGACACGAGAAACCACAAGAATCCCCGGCATATGGGGGCTCTGAGGTACACACTAGCCAAAGACTGGGGTCCTTGTTTTCATCGAATTGGTGGCAAATGCAACAAGAGTAGCAGTAGCTGCCAACGCAGCACCAACATAAATAGAAAAGGAAATGGTGTGGCCTCTCAAACCCAAGAAGGAGACACCTGCATTGATCTGACAGCAGCTGGCGTTGATAGCAATGATCTGTCAGCGAACTGGGCAACAGACTGGTGTGTGGACAACATCGATCTCCAACAACACCCTCTCTCTGCGGATCTCCCCACGACTGACTGTGCTTGCGGATTTTCTCTGCTAACAACTATCTTCTATGGTTGTGGTTCTCTCGATGACGTCTAACACTAACAATACAATTTGGGCGCACCTCTTTAGCAACGGCCTCACAACATTTCTTCAGCAATTGTTCCCACTAGATGACAATGTCCTTCAACCTGGACATTAGCCACACACACAAATTAGCAATCTACTATTTGCATGTTCCTGGGTGAGCCAGCAGCCAGCACAGACTCCTCCTCTTTACTCACGAACCAGCATCCAACAGTGAGTCGAGGGATGGCACAGCGACAACACGCATTTACAGCAAACACTCCACATGTCTGCGGCTTCAATGCAATTTCCACGACTCTTGTTTCGAGATTCCCAGGCCAATATCAATGATCAGATATCCTCCACGCAGGCACATAATACTCCAACAGTGATCGGATCTCCTCCACACAGGAGAAATCTCCACGATGCAGCTCCTACACCAAACTCCTTTACTCAGCCTCTGAACAAGCTCTGATACCATATCAAACAAAATAGATGTATTTATAGAACCCGTGAGCAGAGCTCACCACTTGATTGTTTATTAATGTATTAATGTAAATCAATTACATATATATAGCACAAGGTGCATGAAACAGACTTGAACAGATCTCCTATAAATGTGGATCTGAAACTAATGCAAGCCTAAACATAAAAGACACACAACAACTTAGTTACATGAATCTTAACTAAGCATCCTAATTTCTACATTATTCCAACACTTGTTTATATTATGGTTATACATGGTTATTATGTATCGTTTTTCATATATATATTTTTAATGTCTAATTATTGCAAGTATATTAAGCTTTACACATAACATGTCTAGACTTAATGTCTCATTGCTTATATTTTTAGGCCCAATGACACTAGGTTCCATGAGTAAGTACTCAACATACACATAGGAATAAGGATGGTTAAAATAATGAGTCACACTCAACCTCTTAAGGACTCTCACTTACTCATAACCCTTTTCACATATACATGTATTCTCCACAAACTCTTATTAAGAAAGTCAAGTAACTCTTATCAACTAGTGTGCAATGTAGGACTCCACAATAAATGAAGGTCCTTAAGAGCACTTTAGAAATGCACAAATGCATGTAAGTCCATGTCAACATAAACATATATTATGATATGAAAACATTGTGCAACACTACACCACATAGACAAACATCATGTGTCAATTTCAACATATAAAACAAGCTTCATGCATTATATGGACCTTAGAACATACAATATTTGTGCAACGCAAACTAGACAAGTTCACATCTGCCAATTACATCACATAAACCAAACATCATGTGCTACTTGTGACACATGAATCTCACAATATATGATACTTGCACCATACATATTAGACAGTGTGTACCAATTACGTCATATAGACCAAATTTCATACATTACTTGCATCATATGGACCTAACAACATATGTCACTTGTACCACATAGGCCAAATAACATAAGTGCTACTTACACTACATGAATTTGGCAAAATATGATACTTATACTACTTAAATCAAATAACATGCACCACTTATACTATATATACTAGATATCAAGTGTTACTTTTACCACAGGAACCTCACAACATATTCCACTTTGTATTACATAAAACACACAACATCGTAATAATAATAATAATAATCTATTTTTAAAATCGCAGCCAAGCTACACACCCTAAAATCTACTAAAATATATATGCCCTAACTATACATTTAAACCTATAACCTACATACACTTTACACCACATATATCAATCATCTTGCTCCTGTAATAAATTGTTGGGTAACTTCAACATGCAAACTTTACGTGATTATTATAAAGCAACTCATAAATCACGTGATTCTTTTTTCAAAATAGTAATTAAAGCTTTGATATGGTGTTGGTTTATATGTTGTGGAGTCTTATATTAAAATTTTGTCTCCTATCTACATCACGTGGTTTTTCTTTTCGAATAGTAGTTAAATATTTGATATGGTATTGTCTTATATGTCGGGAATCTTGTATGGAAATTTTGTTTTTAAGTAAAATTATCATAAATTTATATTAATTTGAATAAAATTTTAGAAAGATACCGTAAATTTAAATGACTTGAATAAAATTTTAGAAAGAGACTGTAAATTTAAATGACTCGAATTTGGTTCGAGATTCCATACTCACACAACCAACCCAAAATATGTTATTCGGAATTTTATATAAAATTTTAATTTTAAATAAAATTAAGTAGTATTTTATTTTAATTTAAAATAAAAAAATGATATTTGGAATTTATATAAAATTAATTAATATTTTAATTTAATTTAAATATTTTTTTTTATAGATTTTCGTTTCAACACTCAAAATAAACATTATCATTAAAAATATATATAATTTTTTGGGTATTATGATAGGGTGTTATAATTTCCTCCCCCTTAAAAAAACATGTTCTATCTGTTAACATGCTTGCTTTGTATATACAGAAGTGAACAAAAATGCATATTCATGTTTCATGGCATCCTCCATTTTCCAAGTAGCTTCATTTGGGCCAATGTGTTTCCACTGCACCTTGACGTGTGCAATGGTTCGATTCCTAAGTGGGGTTTCCTTCCTGTCTAGTATGCATTGAGGTTCTAGCAGGAATTCTCTCTCCAACTCCACCTGGATCACATACTAGTTAAATTATAATTGAGTTTTAATATTTAGATTTTCAATAGAGGGTTAAAGACTACATGTTTTTGGCATGATCTCTTTTTCTTAGTTTTGTTGATGATTAGATGGAACACTAGGAATATTGGATATCTAGTGAATATTAGTAATTAGTAGAAATTGTCTAAAGATCGGAAGGCATCTTGCAAAAGTGGAACTCTACCCTTTTACAAATCACTAGCAAGTTATTTTAGATGACTAAGTTTTATTGATACAAGATGATGTTATTGCATGTTGAAATCTTAAAATTGTATCAAAGAAGACTAGATTGATGACCTTAAGTATTGTAAACTTTTTCTTACTTTGAAAGAGAAAATAATAACTCCAATTTCTTCTTCTTTTTTTTCAAGAAAACTTGGGAAATTTTTATTAAAAAATTCTACCTTTTCAAAAATGGGCCTTTTCAAAAATAGAAAAAACAAGCTATAAACTAATTAGACTATCTTGAAAACTAGAGACTTGCTTTAGTTTATACAACATTCCAAAATGTCTCCCATGATAAAGTCTGTAGAACACCCTGATATCAAAATACAAAAGCATAACGTCAAGAAATTATTAAGTTGGAGGATCTTTCATGTCTAACTTGACAACATTAAGCTCTGGTGGTGAATTCAGTTATGGAATGTTCGGGTGAGTATCAAGGGATGATGCTTCATCCGAAGTCGTTGTGACTGTGCGAGCTGGTGTCGAGGAACTAGGTTTGGAGCACATCTCTCCCACTTTGAACATGATAGTTGAACTCAGCTTGGAGTTATTGTTGGCCATGTCTACATTCCATCAAAATCTCCATGGCAGTAAGAACTTGCGTTGACAAATTGTTCAGTTGAATTTGAAGAGCTTGGAAATAATTCATCAAGTTTGAATGTTCATCGTCTGGGGGCTCTCTTCTCCGACGCATACTACCTACGCTTCTCTTGGCCATGACTCGAATCCTAACAACTATGGCTAGACCAATAAATTCTAATAAAAACACAAGCAAACTCTATATCAATGCCAAATTCTTCACAGGCTCCAAGTATGTCTATGAAATTCCCAATTGTGTTCCTTTTAGATTCTTGTTCCATCGCGTGAGGGGTTGCAACCAACTAACTCATAGAGAAGGTACCATCATTGCCTTGCATGGTTGATGTCGAAGAAAACTAGGGTGACACAAAGACCATGAGTGGAAGGACAATATCCATAAGGCGAGGAAAGAAAGAGGCCAAGGAAAATGACAGAGTCTGTGTGGATAAGAAGAGGGCACGTGCGTGATTGGAGTGAAAGGATGGAACATTCATGCCCAGGCGAGGGATGAGAGTAGTATAACAGAAGACACCCGTGTGTGGCCAGCTGAGTCCTTGACGTGGCTTAAAACAATCACCATGCGTAAATGCCACAAGAAAGGGAGGCAAGGTGGTGACATTTCATCGTGAACTGAAGGATATGACAATAGAGTGGCTAGCTTTAGGATCCCCAATGGAACCCCTGCATGGAACTGGGCTAGGAACCATGATATTTGTCATGGGATATTGTGTATGGAGGGATGCCCATTAACTCGCAGTGTTTCAATAGACAAATTGGCTTGACCATCAACAATTACAACAAATTGGCTTGACCATCAACAATTACATTATTATGGTGGAGGATGTGGAAAGGAGCTATAGAGTGGAAAGCTTCAAGCTCTTGTTGGATTCTTAGAAATATAGCTCTCAATTTCAGATCTATTGATAAGAGTCTTCATCCTCACGTGGTTAATGACCACGTTCAAATCACCAAAGATCATGATGGAGTCTAAGCCTTGTTGAAGTAGAGCATACACCTCTCTCTCATTATTAATTGCATAAACGATGCTCCATGAAAATGAAAGCCCAATATTTTCTCATGGAAAGAAGATAACCCCACTTACTCCAATTTCTTACATTCAATCAACAAATATTAATAATAATAATATAAATATAAATATATCTATTTAAAAAAAAAAAAAAGCTTGGCAAGTTTTTCCACATACCAATGATATAAAAAGGCAAAGGCAAATTGATATGTGGAATCCAAATCCTTGGTTATCATCTCTTCATATACTTGAATATTGAATTGTCTTAATATTTCATATATTTTAATATTAAAAATATAATCCAAATCCTTTGTAATGATTATCATCTCTTCATATGCATCTTGATATTGAATATTGAATTGTAAGAATATTTCATATATTTTAATAATAATAATTGAATCAAATCCTTTACAATGGTTATCATCGCTTCATATTCGAATATTGAATTGTTTGAATATTTTATAAATCCTTTGTAATGGTTATCATCTCTTCATATGCATCTTGATATTGAATTGTATGAATATTTCATATATTTTAATAATAAAAATTGAATCGAATCCCTTACAAGGGTTATCATCGCTTCATATTCATCCTGAATATTGAATTGTTTGAATATTTTATATATTTTAAGAATACAAATTTAAATAATTTTTAAATTCGGTGGTTAATTTGAGGGCGGCCTAATTTGACTGCTTAAATATTTTTAAGCAGAAGAGATTTGATTTGATTTGGTCCGCATTTTCTGATCTGTCATAAATAACTTTTCGACAAGTATTTAGAGAGCCAGACGATTCAGAGAATCCAGAGGCCTCTGACTGTGATGGAAAACTATCATTTTACTTTAAAAAGCTGAACCCAGCACAAATATCCAAACTACCAACCATTACAGCTGTACCTAAAACCTGCTGGGATTTGAAACGTCCAAAAAAAGTTAAATACTTTTTACAATAAATTTCCAAACTAATATCTTAAGTGTGGGACAGTCTGTGATGGAGTATGTTGTTAAGGTATTCTGTGATGTTAAGTTACCGTTTAAAACCTGCAAGGATAAAAATCCAGTTATATTAAGGATCGGTGTAGCTTAGGCTGGTACAATTTCCCAAACAAACTGACAAATAAAAAAACCTATTTTCAAACTACCAACAATTATAGCTGTACCTAAAACCTTCTGGGATTTGAAACGTCCAAAAAAAGTTAAATACTTTTTACAATAAATTTCCAAACTAATATCGTAAGTGTGGAACAGTTTGTGACGGAGTGTGTTGTTAAGGTACTCTGTGATGTTAAGTTACCGTTTAAAACCTGTAAAGATAAAAATCCAGTCATATTAAGGATTGGTGTGGCTTAAGCCGATACAATTTCCCAAACAAATTAACAAATAAAAAAACTTATTTGCAAACTCACTTATCTGAAACGTCCAAAACTCCCTGAAACCTCCTGATATCTGAAGCGTCCAAAAAAGGGTTAAATATTTTTATAATAAATTTTAAAATCGATTTCTAAATTCACTGGCTGCTGAACCCAATGTTACTATCAAACAAATCGGAGGAATCATCTCTCTCGCGCATACGGTCCAACAGTTGAAATTCTTACATATAAAATTCAAAACCCATTGGATTACCAAGAGTCGCCAAATTCCAATGCTGGCCCATATCGACTTTAAAGGGTCGCTGGCCCAATTCGCAGAAGTCTAAAGATGAATTCTATTATAAACTAACTTGTGGCTTGTAATATTATACTGTTCGAATTCGCAGAAGTCTAAATATGAATTCTATTATAAACTAACTTGCCGCGTGTAATATTATACTTTCTTTGATATCAGCAGCTGCTACTATAAAAATTCAAGCATCCAAAGTCGTCAAATCACCCCAAATAATCTAATATGAGTCATTTCTAGAATATGCTGTCGTGCCAAGGATATGATGTGAGATATCCACTGATGCATGGGATATTCTGTGTATATACTCCGTGCATTGTGATCTACTTGCGCCACGTATCAACGCGGCCAAGTTTGACCGTCCTATAATGGTCGGCATGTCAGATTATATAGAAGTGGATGTCCATGTCGGGTTGAGGGAGCTCTGCTACTTTTAGAGAAAGAATGCCCCACAAACTTGGTCATTAAAAATCTCTCTGAAAAAATCTGGTTTCTGCTGGGGAGATTTGCTGGCTGTTCGTTTGCAGAGTGGATTGATATTTGGGTTAGCAGAAGGTTTGGAGAATCTCAGGAAAGTTGAAGCCATGGCAATTAGATCATCAGATAGCAGGTCTGAGAAAGCCTTTTACGATCCATTTTACATGGCGAGAGATGGTCCTCACAAGAATAATTGTGATGACAGTCCTCTCAAGTTATTCGATGATTTCAGCGTGGCAAGCCATGTTCACATCTTGAAGCCGCGGATGGTCTCTGTGAATGTGAGGAGCGTGCTTCAGGAGAACGAGAAGAATTCACAACTGCAGAATCATCGGGGTTCGGTGGTTGAAAAGGATGAAGATGATCATCAGCCTCAGAAATAACTTTAATGGCAGCCTTGGGAACAACGTGTTTTTTTGCAATCCACAGGGTTTTGATACAGTGAGTGCTAGGATATATATATGTGTGTGTACATTTTCGTTTTTGTATATGATACCCAACACTGTTTATATTGCAGTAATGGATTCAACTCTTTGTTTTATGTTATGATGCTGCTCTTCTGAGGGAGAAGGAATTTTGGGCCAAGAGCTGCTTACATATTAAGCTTTGTAAATGATTTTGGGTGACTACAGATTAAGGTTTGTAGATAATTTCAACTTTGGGTGACTATTGAATGCTTAAATATTATGCTTTGTAAATGATTTTGGGTGACTACAGATTAAGGTTTGTAAATAATTTCAACTTTGGGTGACTATTGAATTGTTATAGCAATGGGAAATCCTCTTGTATTTTTCTTGAATTGTCTAGTTTGGAAATACCCTCACTGATATCTTTAGTGGTATGAAAATTATGCGTTCTTTGTCTCTCCATTAATCTTGAATTGTCTCTTTTGGAAATACCCTCACTGATATCTTTTGTTGGTATGAAAATTATGGGTTCTTTGTCTTTCCATTAACAGAGACCCTAATTTGTACTGCAAATTTAAAATTCTTGTTTGCGAAACAAAGGTGTAGCTCAGAATTTAAGGATTCTTGTTTGCGAAACAAAGGTGTAGCTCAGAATTTAAGGATTCTTGTTTGCGAAACAAAGGTGTAGCTCAGAGTTTAAGATTCTGAAAGAGCTCTGTATTTCTTGAATATAAGTTTGAGAAGATATGGTGTCCCCCTTGTGAAGCTCCTGTATTCATTAGTTCTAAATATCGTGGATTTCCATTAATCCATTGTCCTTAAGAATGGGCTTTAAATATTTAGTCTACAAACTGCCTCTGTAATATCTAAACCAGCTCAGACCCATCTAAAGCCCGGTATGATATATCATACCAATTTCAAACCCAGTTTTAGATGGGTTTCAGTTAGCATTCATAGCACCCAACCCAACCCAATCCATTGCGACATAGACACACAAAGAGTTTACGTGCCCCTAATGCCCTAAGGGAAAATGCTAATTTCCTTCCCGTTCTTTCGAGTGACCGAAAAAGAGCCAATTCAAAGCAGGTTTAGACTATGGTGAGCATTAGGGGCATATAAACTCTTTGCATGCCCATGTAGCAACGGATTGGCTTGGGTTCACTGAATATGAACATCAATTGTGATCCACCAAAACCTGAACATCAATTGTGATCCATTAAAACCTGGGTTTGATAGAGTGTCCGATATATCAAACCAGGCTTTAGATGGATCAGGGCTATTTTAGAAATTACAGAGGATGTTCGTAGAATAAAGATTTAAAGCCTATTCTTAAGGACAATGGATTAATGGAAGTCCACGATGTTCATAATTGGCTTGAACACAGGAGCCTTCATAAGGGGGCACCATTCCTTCTCAAACTTTTATTTTGGTACTTCATATTATTTTCAGCCATTTTACAAATAACAGATCGTGGAAGTTAGACCATGTAGAAGACGGTCCAGTAATTTCACTAAATCTATTTTGGTGTTTCATATTATTTTCAACCCTTTTACAAATAACTTGTGCCAGGTGCATAACAGAGTTACTTTCTTTAAAGATAAAATGTTTCATATTATTTTCAGCCATTTTACACATAACAGATAATGGAAGTTAGACCATGTAGAAGACGTTCCAGTAATTTCACTAAATCTATTTTGGTGTTTCTTATTATTTTCAACCATTTTACAAATAACTTGTGCCAGGTGCATAACAGAGTTACTTTCTTTAAAGATAAAAGGAAGTCGGAACATGTAGAAGATGACAAGTAATTCAACTCCATTCTATTTTGGTATTTCATATTATTTTAAGTAATTTACAAATAAGTTGTGCCAGGTGCATAACATAGTTGATGGTTAGTTAATTCCGCTCCAATATATTTTGGTATTTCATATTGTTTTGGGTAATTTTACAAATAAGTTGTGCCAGGAGCACAACAGTGTCACCGAGCTGATTGATCACCCTCACCCCAGCTTTCTAATGAACCGTCCATTTTATCTTTATATTCCTCTTCCTAAAGTTCATGTTTCAAAACAATTGGAAGACAACTTGATTCCAAGTCCTGGCCATGGCCTCTGCCCTGTTTGGGTTTTGCATGTATTTCGAGAGAAAGGTCTTCTAATTCCATATGTATTCAACAGTTCCATAATCTTTTTTCCCCTTTTAAAACGGGGAGAGCCAATAGTGGTGTTTACACCACCCAAACCAAAGCAACAGCCAAGCTATTTCAAAAGGTTGAGACACAATGGGGCAGGGGGTGAATCTTCTTAAGAGGTTCTGATAGGCCAAATTTGGCCTGCTGGTTAGGGCTGTGGTCCGAAAAACATTGCCTTAGTGCTCCATGTTAAAACAGTTGCCAATGCTAAGGGGCTTGTATGAGTTCTTTCAGCAGAACCAAAGATAGTATAAAATGGTCGTGTAGATAACAACCTATTTGATACTATCAAGCCTATTGTATCAACCTGATGATGGAGTGAAGAGTTGAAAAAATCATTATGCGGTGATAAGCCAGAAATTAACATATTATGAAAGTCTATAGCCTAATAACTTATCAGTATTTCGTAGTGTGACATCTCTTCTTCTCCCAGATTGATTAGGCTTGTCTCTAGGCTTTGCTTTCTTCTCCAAAAGCTTCTCCCATCAAAAATTTCCATCTGCAAACAACCAATCCATCATTGTGACATCTGTTTGCAAGTTGGTGTTCTTTAATGGCTCTCCCACTTAGTTTATCAATAAAATTAAGCGCCTAAGAGCTCATGTGACCAAGATGCAAAACAAGGGGCACCCTTGACAAATATCCCTGGACTCTTGAGCTGAATAAACTCCATTGACGAGAACTTTCTTTGGTAATTAGCAAGGCCCATAGTTAGAGGACATTACTCCAATTACTATCTTTGTCAAGGAGAATTCCTACTGGAGAAAATCCCATTCTGCACAGGAGTTATCTTCCTCTGTATCCAGTTTGAGGAAGTACACCATAATACCTATGTCAATTCTGTCTTTATGGAAGACTTTCCTTATTTTTCTTCCTTGGGACAAAGCTGGTTTAGTTCATGCTAATCACTCTCTGCTAGAATCCTGTAGCTAAGATTGCAAAGATATCATATATCATGATTGCAAAGATATCATATATCATGAGTATTCAATTATGTATTTCTACCGTGACAAAGAAAATTTGGTACTCATAGTTTTGAGCCATGAGCCATGTATCCTCTTCAAAACAATGTATATGTATATGAGCCATGTATCCTCTTCAAAACAATGTATATGTATCTGGTACTCATAGTTTTGAGCCATGTATCCTCTTCAAAACACTGTATATGTATATGAGCCATTTATCCTCTTCAAAACAATTTATATGTTTAAGATTAAAATAAAAATCTAAATGACAACTCTGTATTTGTGGACAAATCTTAAGAACAATGTATATGTTAAGATTAAAACAAAATTTTTAATGACAACTCTGTATTTGTGGACCAATCAACACCTTGCTCTTCTCGGTGTAATGAAAACTTTACTACTCTTTACTTCAAAAGACCTATTATAATAATAAAGTACTTGTTACAAAATATCAAGGCGATACATCTTTAGCACCAATAATTATTATTTACATTTAGTAGATTTGTCAATGATTTAAACTACAGATAGTGATAATTCTCTACTTTCACAAAAATGTACGTTATATAATAGTTATGGAGAGATCGTGTTAAGGTGTTTGGGTAAGTGAAAAAGAAGAAGATCAAGAAATAATAAATAATATAATTGATCAAGTGAAAAAGTGATAATAAGTATAATTTATTCTTTATAAATTAAGATGATTTGAAATTTTGAATTTATAAATTATGAATTTAATATATTATTTTAGAATAATAAAATTTTAAATAGTGAGGATAACCTTCCATCCTACAATCACTATCACAATCCTACAATCATTATCAATAGATATAGGAAACTCATTTAACATATAATTCTATTTTAATATATAATATATTTAATTTATAAATTTGTATATAAAAATATTAGAAAAAATTAATTATATTTTAATATATAATATATTAAATTTATAAATTTATATATAAAAATATTAGAAAAAATTATCTCATTTTATAATTTTTCGTTACATAATCACATAGTAATAGCTTTTTCACTAAATAATCACATAGTAATAGTTTTTGAGACACAACTAGGAACAAATTATTTTGTTTACCAATGGTTATTACAAACAACACTATTCCTCCCTAAGTAGAATAAAATAAATAAAAATTATACTGGATATAAAATTAAAATTCATACTTCCATAAATATATAAAATTCATATTTCCATAGGTAATATAAAATAAACTTAAAATACATTAGATATAAAATTTATAAACAACATATTCCATAGATATATAAAATTCATACTTTTATAAGTAGCATAAAATAAGTCCAACATATTCCATAGATTTATAAAATTCATACTTTTATAAGTAGCATAAAATAAGTCCAAAATATACTAGGTATAAAATTCATAAACAACATATATAAAATATAAATTTACAAATAACATAAAACAAATAAGTCCAAAATACACTAGGTATAAAATTCATATTAAATTTATAAACATATGTAAAGTATAAATTTATAAGTAACATAAAATAAGGTCCAAAATACACTAGGTATAAAATATATAATAACATTTTAAGAACCATGAGAGAAATAAGCTTTTCATATTTATGAAGTGATGATTTGTGATATGATAAAAGAAAATTTGTTATTTAAAATATGAAAAACTATTTACATTTTTGTTTATGATTTAGTAATTGTTGTGGTTAAAGTTATAGGGTTAATATATTATTGGAATTTTTAAAAAATTTAATCAAATGTTTATTATAGGGTTATTGATATCCTTGGTAAATGATCATTTTTATTAGAAATTTTAAATGATTTCATGAATTTTTTAGGAATCTAGTATAGTTGTACTTGGCCACTCGAAATCAATTTATAGACTTACTCCAAGTCTAAGGGCAATTTTTAGTGGGATCTTCCTCTTCAAACACTCTATTCCTCTCTACATAGGTCATTGTTCCTCCCTAAATAGGTCATTGTTGAGGCTACCCAGGTTTGGATCTCTTGCAAGTTTGAACTCAATAGAGCTCATTGTCATCCCATGATTTAATAGAGTATGTGCTACTAATTAAATTATTTAATTCATACAAACATATTGTATAATGGTACTATCCCAGATCAAATCCTGCTAGCGTGATTGTTTTTCGAGGGTTTCATTCTATAAGGCGGTCAAGGTTCGAAACTCGCGGTAGTTGAGAGGAGACACCCAAAAAAATCTAGCCATGTTAAGGGTTGGTGTGGCCTAGGTCGGGTGCGATACCCGGGTGATTTTAACGGCCTCAATGCCCTTGGGTCATAGTTTCTTAGACCACATGTTAGTCCCACGGGTAATGGACATGCTAGCAAACCAAAAAAATAGTGTTTATCCCAAAAAATAATTAGATATTCAAAACATTGGTAGAAAAAAAAATTATAAGCATATATAATTTTTAAAGGCATTGGTAAGATGAATTGGTAAAGCTAAATAAACATGCAACCAAGGAGGTGATACCAGGTGGAAAATTTTAGATGGAGTTTGACCTAGTAGACTACTGTGAAGGTGAGAGCTTTAGCCTTCGCTCAATTTTATGCTAAGGGAGGAGCTTTTGGAAATATGAGGAGTTCTAGGGAGTAGAGCAGGAAACCTCCTTAGGTCCCAAGAAGGGGGAGACTTCACAAAGATCTTTTGATTTTTAGTGAAAGGGGTCCAAGATAGTGCCCCAACAAGACAAAACGAGATGGTTAGGTGGAAGAGGTTAGATAAGTAAAGGATATGTATGCTAGCAACGAAAAGGCAACCCAAACTTTAACTCTATCTGGACTAAGCATAAAGGTGGATGATGACAAGGGTGTTGGCGTGAGGTGCGAGGATGTAAGTTTGGGAGGGAGGTTTTTTGTAGGATTTGAGCCTTTATGCAATGAAAAAGTGTTGAAATCCTACGTACAATACATGCAAAGATCAGTAACCCCTATCCTAGTCATGGAATAGTAGATTTGAAAGGACGGGTTGAGGAGTAAAGGTTAGGATTAATCCATCACTCTAATCAAGAGTTAAGGGGGGTAGGAACCCTAGTAGTTGAGTAGGCATAGAATAGAAAGAAATCGTCCAAGAAGAAGTGAAAACAAAGGTGTATCAAGCCAAAAAAAGATAGGGTGAAAATGGTTTAGGGCGGAAACAATGAAATGGAAGTAGTTATTGGTTTAATGGAAAAAATCCTTGACTAAGCATTTTATGGGTAAACAAGTCCAGGGTGAATATTTAAGGTCGCAGATGGAGGAAAACTAGGTTAAGATTTTGGGCTATTGGCCTAAATTTCAAATTCTACTTAGGGGATAGTTGTGCTTTGAGTTTAGAATAGCCATAGATGCTTCAACAATATAGAGTAAGCATTGGTTATGGGATCCTTTAATGTTATCCTTGAAGTTATGGCATCCATTGTTTGACCTAAGAATCGAGCCCAAATTCATTCAATAGGTATGGGTGTTGATGCCAAGCTTGCCAATGGAGTTGTGGAGTAAATCTATATTAGAAAAAATGGTATTAGCCTTGGAAAATTTATTATATTGGAAGGAGAGTTTTGGGATCAAGTGAATAAAAGGATAGTCAAGATACTATAGGAATTTGACCTCTATGAGGGTATTTTACTGAAATGGAGGTGGCATGAGGAAATTAGAAACATGTCCAAACATTGGACTATTGGAAACTGCCATTCAAATTTTTAGTCTATCATGAGAATCACCATTTATGGAAAGAATGTAACAAAAATAGTTCATAATGGATCTGGAAGAAGAAGGAGGGCTCTTAGCAGTTGACAGTTTCAAAGGAATTTAGGGAGACACTTGAGGAAGGAACCAGGATGGAAAAGGAATGTTTTGAGGTTGAGTTTCAAAGAATAGAGTCTATTTATCAGAGAAGAGAGAGGATAATTCAAAGATTCTTCTATTTCTAGTGCAAATTCCATCAAATATCCTTTCAAAACACCCAAAATTGCAAGTCCCAATCGTCATCAGCTCAGGATTGACAAATCAAGGAATCTCAAGATTCCTTCTATTTCAAACCTGGGAAATAAAAAGAATCCTAATTATATTCCTTGTTCTCCTTTGGGGATAGAAGGGGGAGGTTTTAGGTGAACATCATATTTTCAGTGCCAAGACCATGCCAAATAGTTCAATAGTGATGCTTCTAGGTTTTAATCCTACATGCATGAGATCCAAAGCTTCTCTCCTTAACCAATTTGTGGGGAGCAGGGGGGAAATCTCATCGAGAGAGCCTAGTAGGCCAATACATTATCTTAGACCGATAAAGGATGTCTTGATGGATGAGGGTGGAGGTATAGAAGAAGCCCTAGTTCAAGATGCTTGCTAGGGTCCTCTTGTTAGAAGAAAATATTTTATGTCTACAACAACAAAAAAAGAGTTATTAAGGAAGTGAGAGAAGGAAAACAACTAACAATAAAATAGGTCCTTAGAGTTGGAATGGTTGAGGATAATTTTCCCAAATGAAGATTCTCTCCATGAATGTTAGAGGGGTAGAGGGTGTTGATAAAGAGCTATCCCTAAAAGGACTTATTTTTGTATACATGATCGATGTAGTTTTATTTCAAGAAACAATGTGCAATGGGAATAACATTATAGAATTATTGTCTTCTTCCTTCAAGGATTGGGATTTTTATTATCTAGATATTGAATGTCTCTCTAGGGGTTTGGTCTCAAGATGGAGTAGTAGTATTGACATTATTTCCACCTCCATCTTCAATGTAGGAATTATGTTGGAACGTAGATCCAAAGAATTAGGGAAGTGTTCAAGATTATTAACCTATATGGGCCTTATGGGGATAAGAAATATTTATGGGATAACATGCTCTTACAAGGAATTTTAAGGGGAGATAATGTAATCATCGGTGGTGCTCTTAACTTGACCATGAAGGAAGGGGAAATAGGGGGATGAATCTACTATATTAGATTCCCTAACAAATAAATTTATTCACATTTTTGAGGAATTGAAATCAATTGATGATGAACCTATATAGTGGGTTACAACTTAGGAGGAATTCTAGAAGAGGAAGGGAGGGAATCTCAAAGAGATTACATATGTTATTAGTTGTCAAAATAATATCATAAGAAGCTAACAAAATGAAGTCTTGAGTGGGAAGTGTGCCAATACTACTCCAAATTAAATTAGATTCTCAGAAAGCCATTGCTTCCTTTAAAATCAATTCTAACTTGCTAGAAGAGGAATAATTTACAAAGATTATGGTGCATAAGTATCATAAGTTTGATAATTCTTTGGGAGAAGCAACATTATTTCAACTCATAGAATTTAAAAAATATGAAGAAAGTTGTGGTTGAATGGGATAGGAGGAAAGCAAAAGAATGACAAAGTTTTTTAAAGAAAGTGGAAGATGAAGTCAACGATGTTTTTTAGAACAATGTTGAAGGAATTTTTTCAGAGGAAGAATATCAATGGTTGGAAAGATTGGAGGAAAAAAAGAAATAATTTTTGGAGGATGACACATAATAGAGGCTTTAAAGCAAGGCTATCTAGATGGTAAATGGTAAGAAACATACATTTTTTTTTTTTTCAAAACTATGCAAAGAACTATGGGAGCTTAAGTCATAGGTGCTCAAGGGAAACCAAAAATAGACAAGGAAGGGAAAAGATACTTCAAATATCTATTTCAAGCCAATTAGTGCTAATATAGGAGAAATGATTAAGGTAGTCTCCATGTTTCCTCGACTGATAGATGGGAAAATAAATGAAGAGCTTGGAGATGAAATTTCTAAGAAAGAGTTAAATGCAGTTTTGAATTCTTTCAAGAAGGAAAAAATCCAGGTTGAACATTGGGTGGACAATGGAATTCTTTTTAGGTTTTTCTAATCTATTGGAGAAAGATTTGTTGAGTACAATAGGAAAGTACAAATATTCTATAAAGATTCTAGGATCTTTAAATGCTCCCCCCAAAAATGAGCTAAGCTCCTTTGATAATTATAGGTCAATTTCATTATGATATTATCTATAAGATAATCTCTACAATATTGGCTAATAGATTGAAGTCCATTTTATCAAGGGTCATTTTAGAAGAGAAACTTGGATTCGTCTTCAATAGGAAAACTCCTGATGCAGTTGGCTTAGCTTAGGAGGGTATGCATTCTATAAAGGTGGGAAAAACTCTAATTGTGGTAATGAAAATAGATTTGGAAAAATAAAATGATAAGGTAAACTACTTATGCCTTATATTGTTATTTATTCAAACAAGGATGAATCTACAAACGATAAATTGGATCATGGGTTGTTTATCTTTTGCCTCTTTTGCAGTTCTCATTAATGGTTCTCCCTCTAGTTTCTTCTATGCCTCAAGAGGGCTCAAACAAGGGTGGCCCCTTTCCTCTTTTCTTTTTCCATTGGTTGTTGAGGAGTTCAGTAGACTAATCACTATTGCAAAAATAGAAGGGTCTATAAGAGGAATAAGGATAGTAGGTTAAATTGATTTATCTCATCTTCTTTTTGTAGATGTTTAATGTTTTTTGGAGAAGGTAAAATTCAAGAAATAGACTTTATGGAGAATGATCCATAATGAGGGTATGTGGGGAAGAATGATGAAGGAAAATTACATAAGAGGTGGCTTTCTAGAGGATTGTCTAAGAAGTAAGAGGGAGTCCTTCAAAGGGGATTCAATAATATGGAAAACATTGGTAAAGGCCTTCCCTCTAGTAGGAAAATGGTTATCTTGGAAATTAGGAAAGGTAACAACGTCGAAATTGGTGAAGATACCTGGATAGGGTGCACTGGAAATTATATACTTTTAGGCCTTGTGCTAGAATACCTCCACAATTAATGTACTTTTTAGTTTAGAAGATGTAAATCCCAAAGTATAATTTCTCAACTGGGGCAAGAGTGGATGGAAGAAAACAATTCAAATCTTTAGAATGGAATTGTTGAGGAATGGGAGCAGTTCATTCTTCAATTAAAACATGGTTCCCTTAAACTCAATGATCTAGAAGATGAACTGAAGTGGTCAAACAATAAAAGATCAGTGGTTTACACAAAAAAATCTAGGTTATGCAAAAAAAATGGAAGAAGAAGAGGCCAAGGAGAAATAGTGGTGTTGGAAAAAATATGGAAAATTTACAGTCCTCTTGAGATAAGGATATTTTTGTGGCTTGCGTTTCCAGATAAAATTTTAACACGTGATAATGATAGAAGAGAAACTGGCATGGCTCAAGAAGTTGATTTTTTGTAAATCTGGTGAAGAAATTGTTAATCCTCTATTTGTGCAATGCCAATAAGCTAAGGAGGATTGGTTTGAATTTTTAAAGTTAGCAAATTGTAATAATAAGTGGGATAATGAATCATTCTTAAGCTTCTTTGGAAATTGGTATAGAGACAAGTCTATAAAAGCACATAAATCCCTTCCCTCTTCTATTTTGTGGGGTATTTAGTTCACAAGAAACTGTATATTTTTTCAAGGGAAGGACATCCTCTCTACATAGGTGTCCCATCATATACGATATGTCTATGGAGGTTCTTGGAAACCTAACAAAAATCAAATCTTCTTGTATTTTAAAAGAGTCGATGATTGATAAAGCCAAAGCTTGGGGTTACTTTGATGGACCTTGCTAACGAACCTTGGGTATTTGTGCTACTATATTTTTTCTAAATGAAAATCAACATGTTGTGTTCAAGTATGTAGCTGGATAGGGGACAAATAATAGAGCTAAATTATTTCCCTTACGGTTGCTTCTAAAATGCACATTTGAGCATGGAATTGAAAGGCTCCAGGTGATGGAGGACTCAAAATTTCTCATGGATTGGGCTAATGGAAAATGTAGCATTTAAAATATAGTTTTAAGTCCAATTATGCACAAGGTTTACGAGGTAAATGTACAAGTCCTTGTAAACTCTTTTACTCACATTTATGGAGAATTCAATACTCAAGTGAACAAATTATCTAAAGAAGATTTAATATTTTAGGAAGGGGCTTTATCTGAATAGGAGTTCAAGGATGAATCTCTCCTTCCAACAATTTTGATCTCTCTTTATTGGCATGCTTGAAGGATATAGTGTGATTTCTATCCAATTGTCAATTGATCCATTCCATCTCAAATATTTTTTGTTTTTATTTTCTAGATGATAAAAAGTGTTTCCCTAGTAGTATGTTAACGATGTTTAATTTTCATAAGTGCTTTTAATCACATGTAGAAGGCCCTAGAACCTCAAGATAACAATAATATTTTAGACTAGATTTGAATTGAGGGAAATTTCCTAAATTTTTACCTCTTTTAGATTGAAGACAGATGAAAGTTATGACTCTAGAGATGTCGTACAAACATGATGATGTATATTTTGATTTCAACTCTAAACTATTGAATATAATGATTTTCTTCATGGGAAAAAATATATTTAAAGGTATTATTATTACTAATAATTTATTTTAGAAATTGGACAAAAAATAAAAATAAAAATAAAGAAAAATCACTTGGGTGTAACTATTTCACTGACCATTGCAATAAATTTGGTTAAAATTTCATACATTTATTCATACTGTAACTACTTGGATTATATTTTTTTCCAATAAAACCTTGTGGGGAAACCCCCAGACACTTCCCTACACGTTACAGATGGTACCTAGTGTAAATCCATCAACATTCATCATAGCCCCCGACCCTATAGAGACATTGAGTAAGGCATTCAATATAGGTAGCAAGCCTAAGAGAATGACCCCAAATCTCCTACATAAAGCTCAAAGCACTAATCGACTCAAATTAACTCATTGAATACCACCTAGATTATATATCTAATGATATATACACAGATTAAATAACTATTATTACTCTTACTATATATCTAATTATATATGTATAAGTTAAATATCAAATAGATTTTCAAGAAATACTCAACACAATGTTAATTTTTAGAATAAGACTCAATGCATTGATTCAACACAATGTTAATTTTTGAAATGAGACTCAATGCATTGATTTGAAGTCATATGCATTAGTAGCTCAAACAATTCAAATTTATGTATTGGAAAGTCAATTTAATGTTAATGTACTACTATAAAATATACAATATCATGAAGAAGACAAATTTGAGATGAGATATACATTATCATTCTTGATCTTACTTGTTACCTAAACTTTGCTATGAAAATGATATCCTTTTCATCTTTAATACTAGACAATTATCACCAAGTATATTGAATGAGTTTCTTTAATTTCCATTACCACTAAATATTTTAGAATATCTAGGTATTAAAAACAAATATTGATATAACATGTCATTCAAAAGAGAATAATATTGGTTGGTCTTCTTTTTTTCCGTATGAGATTGCAATCAATAAATTACTCCAATAGTGACATATTGATTATTGCACTACTTTCATAATAAATTATCATTATATTGATTAAGATATTTTTATGTATATGTTTCTCAAGTTGTGGTTTGATAATAACTTAGAGTGATTGTTGTGATAATTACTTAAACCTAATTTTTTTGGAGAGCATGTTTTGATGTGACTATTATTATATTGAATATGGTTAATGTAGCTTTGACACATATCGTTGCATGATATTAGAAAGGTATTAACAAACTCTATTGTTCACGTAAGTGTGTGAGAATGGGTCGAATCTATTTTTTGGATTTAATGTCTATAAAAAAATAGGTTTTGATTTAAAAGAAAAATTCTTATGTACCTCTAAATTATTTAATATAATAAACCATATTCAATTTTGTGTTTCTTGTGGAGAAATGTGTTGATTGAAAAATCATTCCAATCATTTAAGATCATTTGGTAGCATGCTACTATAGAATTGTAGTGTTAATTAATATATTAATGAATTGCAACATATTGAATAGGCACTTGGAATAAAAAAAGATGAATTATTACAATTAGAAGATTAAAATGATCTTTTCATCGAAGTTAGTGTAAAAAACAAAATAAATATAGTAAAGATAAGAACAAATTTTCATGATCTTTATAATAAAATAGGGATTTGGACAAGACCTAAAATACTTTGATAGGAAAGAATTTGTAAACTTTGTGAAATGATTATTATAAATGATGAAATGAACTTTCTCTTGTAATATTCAACATAGAAAAACAATAAATCTATATTTTTATTTTTATTTTAAATTGTAATAACACTAAATTTCTTAATTTGTGAATTCATAAAAATTAAAGAAAATTTGAAAACTTTATTTCGAAATTATTTAATTATAAAAACAATTTAAAAAATCAAAAATATTAATTAAAATTATAGATTTAATAAACAAAAATTAATTTTAATAAATACTAATCATCATTACACATGTTTTAATATAAATTTTTAAAATTACTATATATGAAATTTTAAAATTATTATATATTGTAGGACTATTACACATTACACATGTTTTAATATAAATTTTTAAAATTATTATATATGAAATTTTAAATTTTATTTTAATATGAAATTTTAAAATTATTATATATTGTAGAACTATTATACAATATCTATGTATATATCCTATACCCATTATATCGAACAATGTTTTTTTATTTAAAATAAAACATGTTGTACCATTACCTTTCCATTTCTTGGCCACATAAATGAGAGAATTAAATTATGGCAGGTATCGTTTGTTATGAAAAATAAGTTGATCCATATTTAAATGACATTGATTATTCATACAAGTGCCATTTGATTACATTTGTTGAAAAAGCAATTGTTAATCATGGTTACTTATTTGTGTTCTTCGTAACTTTTGTTAGAGCTATCATTCAATCTCATTGTTGTTTTGATGTTGCACATCACTCGAACTCAAAATTTGCAAGATCTTTCTTTGTATCTTGCTTTTCTTGTATATTTATACTTTTTATACCATGGATTTGTAATTTGTAGCCTTTTTCTGTGAGGAAATGTAATAAAAAGGAAGCTAATCAATAGATAATTTTTGGAAATTATCATTGTTGTTTTGATGTTGTACATCACTCGAACTCAAAATTTGCAAGATATTTCTTTATATTTTGTGTTTTTTTTTTTTTTACATTTATACTTTTTATACCATGGATTTGTAGCCTTTTTATATGAGGAAATGCAATAAAAGTAAGTTAACCAATAGAGAATTGGAAATTATATGAAAGAAATTAGTACGAAAATTTGAGTATTATCAATGGTACAATTCATAAAGTGGAAGATGAATTTTATTTAGTTTTTAATTTTGATGATGTAGAAGGATCTCATTATTCAATACATAATAGAGGGTGAAGTCAAAATACGTATAGATATGAATAATTAAATCAACACTACTTTATAAATAAAATTGCATTATATATTAGATAAGATGATTTAAATTATATTTGGGTAATTTTATTAATTAGTTGGTGCTTGAACGTTGTAGAAAATGAAAAGAAAGTGGAAGTCACTAACTTGATTTTAAACCATGGCATAATTAGTACAAGAGAAAATGATAATTGACAAAATGAGAATGTGAGTAGAAAATTGAATTGACTAGGCATGGATGTGAGAAGACTATAAAATTCATATAAATGAAATGACATATTTAAATACAATGAAAGTAAATTGATTAGGAACCATATTCATGTTCTTTCTCGTTTAAATGACAATCCTTTATGTGAGAGGGTTAATCTTGTGTTAGACATCAATTCAACAAATAAGCATGGAGTAAAGGATACACTTACATTAAGTGTTAACAAAGAATTTGTAGCAATGGAGGGTGGAAATGATAAATTCTTCATATGGTCAAGATGTTATGTCTTCTTCCTTAATAACACATGACTTTTTTTGTAAAAAGGTTAGTAATAAGCACTTCTAATGTTGTCCAATATTTTGTATTGTTTTTTTTCAAGAAATACTTCATGCTAGCTAACTTAGCATTATTTTTGGAAAATGGAGGTGATTTCCTCACTCAATCCATTGAGAATATGATGATTGATACACTGTCAATTGACATAATGATATTTAACTCCCAAACCACTAAAATGGTAACTCCAAATGAGTCAAGTTAGGGGAATATCAACATAAGACACAATATTGATTGATATGTAATACTAACAATGGCATAATATTGTTCAATATATGCTAGTCCTACAATCTTCATGATATTTATCCATGCATGATCCATTGAATCTATGTCATTGACCCATGTTGCAAAGGGAATTGACCTATCATCAATATCAAATATCACTTTCCATTATGAAATGATATATGATATAATATCAAATATCACTTGCCATTATGAAACAATATATGATTTAATGGATATATCAATCGATACATGGTGTTACACTATTCAATGTCAAAATTATCAATTAGATAGCACACATTGATCGATGTTATATAAAACAACTATCAATTTTGTATAACATATTGAGTGATATATAATACATAATATCAATCAACATTACAATAGTCAATATTATTAATAATTACAATCTATGATATATTATACATTGATCGTGGATATTATAAACCATAAATAATGTTGATTAACATAATAAACTATAAAATTGATCGAATCATATAAAATATCAATTAGAATAAATCTTGATTGACTAGAACCAAGAAAACAACATAATATTATTTGAAAGGGAACATGACACTTTTCTCTTGCTACATTGTATTGCATATCCACTATCAAGTTCATAGTACCCTTAACTTTTCTAACTCATTTTCAATACTACTTTTGTATGTATTAGTTTTGATAGAACTACTTGTGGGCATAAAACTTTTACAACCACGTACAATATGTTTTTGTGTGAAAGCATGCATTTCCGAAAACAATGTTTACATATATGAAGACATGTTTCTCAATTAATTTTTGGTTTTCACTATGCGAATATTTTTTACATAAAAAATTTGCATGCATCACAAACCATAAAATCAATGATAAAAAATATTTAGAAATTTTTTTCATTTATTTTTCATAATGTTATAATCTAATTTGGTTAGATGTTAATTTATTTTTAATATTGATTGATATGACATAATTATTTTCACTTTGTATGAACTTATTATATTAATCATCACTATATTATATTGATTGAATTGATGTGAATTTATTAGTTTATATGATGAAATTATATTGATTATGTTATGATATAATGTGAATATTATATGTTGTCAATCAATATTATGTGAACTATATAATTGAAATCTTTGTTTAACATTTCCATGAAATTTGATTAAATAATTATTGTGTTTGCATAGGTGGTTTCATATTCTTCCAAGCGAAAGGATTTACATATTGAAAGCCTCAAATTTCTCACAAGATTGGGAATATGATAGAAAGGTTGTCTAAAAAATGTTAGAGTTCGACAAGCAAAGTTAAGACCATTTTCCCCAACTTCTTCATTCAATAAGTAAAATACAATCTATGGAACAATCATGAGGTTTGATAGAATATTACTAGATATTTTACAGTATTAACAAATAATTGTTACTTTGGAGTATGATAATGCACACTAGTGTCCATATGACTGATAGGGACAGGGAGATGGGATATGCAAGTCATTTTGATAATATTAAAAAAAGCCTTGACTAGTAAGGTGGGGTCACCTAAGTGCTCAAATAACATATTATGTTACTTTTTGTGGAAGTGACATGGGAAATAGACTTTTTTTTTTTAATAATTATGTTAAAAAGAGAAATTTTCTATTAATATGAATTTATTTGCTTAACATACACGATTAATTCCAATAATTTTTAAAGAAATTTATGTTATATTTTTGTAATTTTTAGTAAATTTATTCCAATTTTATAAGTTTTTAATTAATATTCAAATATTTAATATTTAGTTAAGTAAAAGTAAATATTAATATTTACTTAAGAAGGGTGAAAATGTGCATTTATAATTTCTTGTTCATGAGTCACTTTAAATTTAACAAATTCTAAAAGCTATGAAACTGATTTTTAAAATTATGTAACCATTAGCTATGAAACTGATTTTAAAAGTTGTGTAACCATTCATTATAAAATCCCTTTGATCATTTACACTTAACAAACAATGATTCTTCAATTTTGAAATCATTAAAAAAAAATTACAAATTTATTAAGTCAATAACACAAACATCTAATCATTCAAAAAGCTTATGTTTTATTACAAATCTACCACCTCATATTCATAATTTTGACTAATTGATCCATCTCTTAAACCCTCCCTTATGTTTTATTACAAATCTACCTCATCATGATTTGAAATTTTGATGAGTTCACCCATCCCTTAAAGCCTCCTATTTTATTTCAAATTTTAAGTCATCGATGTCCTTTATGAAGGCATACTTGACTTTGTTGTTATAAAGTTAAAAGGGCTCAATAACTTTAAAATTGAATAATCATACTTTGTTATCATAAAATCAAAAGGTCTTGATGGTTTTAAAAAAACTAAATAATCATAAAAACCTTTTAGTTCATGATTTGAAATTTTGATGAGTTCATACATCCCTTAAACCCTCCTATTTTATTTCAAATTTTAATTCATTGATGCCCTTTACTTGACTTTGTTCTCATAAAGTTAAAAAGGCTCAATGACTTTAAAATTGAATAATCATACTTTGTTATCATAAAGTCAAAAGGTTTTGATGTTTTAATTAAATAATCATAAGAATTTTTTAGCTCATTGTGATGTTTTAATTTGGATTATTAGTTTTTTTTTTTAATGAGATCTTTTATTTAGTCTAATAAAAAAATTTGTTTTAATCTCTAAGATTTATAATTAGAGAAATAATCTTTTGTTCTCCTCCTCACCCAAATTCAATTTCCACAAATAACATATTAACTCTTTATAAAAAAATAATTACTATAAATATGTTTCAACCTAATAATCAGATAATTTCATTAATTACAATTCCCGAGATCATTGAAAAAAAAAAAAAAATCACTTTTAAAAAAACAAACTCATACGAAAAAGTTAGCATTTGGCTCGATACAACATTGATTTTGGCCCGATATGAAGATTTAGAAATGCCCGATTACACATGCACTACAACTGGGCACACACCAAATGTTTGAAATGTTCAAAAGGTATTCGAAGGCCCTGTAGCTGTCCCCAGTAGCTCCATAATCTGAAGGGTATTCAAAGACTGGCCATGGAACTTCTAACTCGAGCTTAATTTTTGCAGCCATGTGAATCCTGGGATAAGTCCAAGGAGACTGTTTAACAAACAGTTATGCGATGGACGGATGAATTATTCGAGTTCAAAGAGGTATACATACTTTACTTCTCTGAATTTGAACTTGTGATTTTTTAGGAAAAAACACATGTTCTTAATCATTAGGCCCACTCAGACTGTATAAAACATAGGATAAGAATTACAAAAGAAATAAATAGTATTAACATTTTTGTGTTTCTTCTTGTTCAGAGTTCAAACCATAGAGATCTGTTCAAATGAGTGTGTGAGGATAAGAAATGTGTGCCTCAGTCTGTTTGATACTTGGTAGTGTGGGTAGAGCTCTGTCACAATGGACTTATTTCAAGATTGGTGGCATGTTTCATGAAATCGGTGCTGGTTAATCCTTTGATAAGACTGCTATCTACAGCCGAGGGATCTATCCATCCAAATGTTTCACTAGAACTGTTAGAGGAATGATAGCCAATTAGTAGATCAAAGTGTTGTTCGGCAATGCAATCTTAGAGGAGTATGGAGAGCTACATAGTTCTTATTCAGTTGCCATGGATCAAAACTGAATGTGGCTTTCTAGAAAGTTAAGGAATTTATTGGGGAAAGGATACAAAATTTTCTGCATGAAAAAAATTTGCAAATACTTTTGATTGTATGTGATTGTATGAAACTTGGATAAAAAAGCATCTAGCATGCTAATTGTAAACCTCCCAAAATAAAACACTAGAGGTGCTCATTTCATGCTAAGTTTAATTAAAAAAACATCAGGTTGCCTACAATAAGAATACATCAGACAAAAGTGCTCTTCCATTGCACCAGGTTGCCTACAATGAGAATACATCACACAAAAGTGCTCATCCATTGCACCATGTAGTAATTCAGTTGATGATTCACAGATCAGGGATCAAAAAATTAGGATTATGTTTCTTATTTTTGCACTAGATATTTTGTTACATACTTTTTCCACTGTCCTTTTCCTTGTCTAGTAAAAATGTGAATCGTATGTTTGCATAACCTCTTCCCTATTGCTTATAAATGAGCTCAAAGTTTATGTACAGACAACTCACTTCAGGAAACGAAAGCCTACAGACAAAGACAAGGACAGATAGAATAGGAAAGGAGGATCGAAGCATGAACAATATTGACTACAAACTGTCAGAAGGAATAGGACCAAAATTACAGAGCTGGACATGAAAATCACAACAAGAGAGCCTACTGGTTTACAACAACAAGTCAAAGCCAAAGGGATTTGAACTATCATTATTTCATGAGAAAACAATTTGCTCTTTATTATCATCTATACTTTTATGTGTAAAAAATTGTAATTATATATGTATCATCTCTCGAGTTCTTTCGAAATGTATAAAGAGGTATTCAAAAGGTGAGGGGAAAGCTTTACAACAGATAAAAAGTTATATAGTATTAACTTTGGTTAAAGTCCTTAGACAAGAAAATGACAAAAATATAAAAAGCAATAATGAGTCAAGCGAGGTATTCAAAGGGTCAAGGAGAGTTGGAAGGGCAAGAGCAACCAACCTCTTTCATAAATAAAATCTATGTACTAGATGTAAGTTGATCTTCTATGTGAATAAAGAGGCCAGAATTGACAAATCACTGAAACTGTGAGATATAGCTTCTGGGATGGACTATTTCATTGTTCCTATTTTCTCTTGATGTTTGTTGGTTGTAGTCTTGTGCTATGGAGATAGTCTCTTAATGCTTGGTTGGTGTTCACCTACCTTTCATGGTAGCTATTAGATATAAATCTTATGGATTTGAAAGTTGTCTTCATTCTTGTTACTAGTTTATCTTTAACATAATTTGACATGAAAATGTTGTTCATCTATCTTTCATAGTAGCTATTAAATATAGCTCTCATGGATTTGAAAGTTGTCTTCATTCTTGTTGCTAGTTTATCTCTAACATAATTTGACATGAAACTTATTTTTTGGTGTTCCCTCACATTGTGGACTATCCTAAATTAGAGGTTTGGTGCTGATTGTGGTTGGTAGACTACTCTCTCCGCTTTCCGTTTATGTTGCATTTCATTTGAATTCTGCACAACATAGTATATGCATTTCATTTGAATTTTGCATAGCATAGTATATGCATTTCATTTGTGGCATTATAAAAATCATAAACGGTGGATCGTGCCAAAATATGTAAAACTTAAAGGAATGATGGAGTTGGCCATATCCACAGGGTTTGTCATCCCAATGGTGAAAGGTCTAAATGGGTCCTTTCACTAGGTAAACTTGTGATGCTGACAAGGGGACATTTTCTTCCATCAACATAATAATACTATGATATTACAACATTGACATATATGTGTTCAAGTTTAATCATATGAAATAGGTTCATAATTCAAACTAGCAATTTGAACATTTTAAACAATTTTAAATATTACATAATTTAAATATTTTTTACTTTTCTAAAATTAGTGCATTAATATATTTTTAATATACATATTTATTACACACACACACACACATATATGCTTTTAAAAACTAAATACAAACTGGAACTAAGTTATCTTGGACAATAATATAAACAAAACATATCTATTTCAAAAAGATTAATTGTATTTTTTACATCTCATTCATTTTCACCCCAAATGATCGATTTTTTTCTTTATGTCCTCCTACATTTCTAAATATCTATTGCATATACATGAAATGTCACCATAAAATTCACTATCCCAATCTTCTCCTATGCACTTGAGCCTTTGTGTCCAAAGTTGTGCATTAATTCTCATTCTCGATTGTTGTCATGTTTCATCTCTAAGGAAATCCCTAAACCATAATATCTTTATTTACTTCCTATGAATAAAATTATGATGGTGCATTTAATGATTATAGAGCCCACATCTTAACAATTGTTTTAATCCAACTCTATCTAGAAGCACATGCTATTCAACCATTTATTTTGTTTTCCTCCTAGTGCAATCATATATTGATTGATGACATTCTCAAGGAATTTCCTATAATGTCGGTATATATTTTAGTGGATCCTAAATCCATGGCTCTTGATCAAGCATATAAATGGGGTAGAATTGTTCCACTAGTGCCCTTTCTAAATTTGTCCCTTGAGTGCTAGATATATTTAGCATGTTTGCTAATGCTTGTTGATGTGCATCTCTTTTGAGTAGTAATTTTAAGCAATGTTAGAGTTTCTAGATCTCTTTGCATGTTGGGATTGATATGGCATAGAGAATAAAGTCCCAACAGATAATATTTAGTATCATCTATGAGAGATTGGGAAATAAATCATATGAATGTTCATAACAAATATTTTAATATACATGTGTGATAACATTTATGCCCAAACCCTAATGCAAAATAACTTGAAGAAACAAAATTTGCCTGCAAAATAAAGAATTGGAATTATTATTAGTTGATCACTAAGAAAGAAAAAAAACCTATTATTGAAAAGGAAAACATTGTCAATAATCAACCCTCACTTGTATTACAAACTCTGCAAATAATTGCAATGCAAAAGCATATGATATGTGTATATGGTTCAATTGTCTCCCATTCGCTTGGAAGAATTGCATGAAGAAAGAATGATTTCTCATGTCGTCACATAAACAATGGTAAACTAAGTCTAACCATATTTAATATTGAAGAAAGACTCCAGTGGTATAAAATTATCTCACTCTCATTGCACCTCCTATCAAAATTCCTCTATGTTTAGATCGATGTTCATTAAACCACAAGTTCAGCCTTACATAAAAACAAAAAACAAAAAATAAAAATTATCAAGATTGATGTGACCATGAATAATATTACCCATGCCCGTGTTTGCTATCATCGACCTTGCTAGCAATTCTTTCTCATGTGTAAAGTGCAATCTACAACACTTACTAATCTTAGCATCCATCCACTTGTTGCATTGGACCTCACTTAACACCAAATGCTCCTTAATTATTAATCATGTTATCCAATATACCTTTGAAAAAATATTATCAATAAGTTCCTCATTGGGTACTCCTGTAGCAACATTGACCTTAGAAATCATCAACATGGAACATTTCCATAGAGCCTTCCACATCAATATGTGTGGGACCCACGTGCGCTAAAACCTCAAGTTCTAAGAAAACACTCCTTCAATGCACACAAACCTTTTAAAAAAATATTTTTTTGCATGCACCTGAAACCCTTCAATAGAATTAATTATCCATGCACCATAGTTGATTAATTGACCTTAGAAATCATCAACATGGAACATTTCCATAGAGCCTTCCACATCAATATGTGTGGGACCCACGTGCGCTAAAACCTCAAGTTCTAAGAAAACCCTCCTTCAATGCACACAAACCTTTTAAAAAAATATTTTTTTGCATGCACCTAAAACCCTTGAATAGAATTAATTATCCATGCACCATAGTTGATTACACAATATCATTTTCTCTACAAACCTTACTTGACTACATGACAACATTATTGACATAGGCCCTAATTTCCACCACAACAACAATATTGCCATGAAACCTGGATACCACCACAACAAGATTTCTCTACTCCACCTCGAGGTCATCCATGTATTTGCATGAAACTACTTAACAATAGAGATTATAGCTGAAATTTCTAGGAAGACTCTAGTGGGTGAAACCTCTTCTTGATCACGAGAATATGGAATTTACAAAGGGACCTCTCTTGAATCCATTACACAAGGTGATAAAATAACAATCAATATTGTCAAAAGAGGTTGATAGGTAATTCTCTCTTCTGGAAGAAGGGCACAACCTTAACAACTTCTATTTTGAATATGCTAGTTGAAATTAAGTAATTACCACATGTTCTTTATTTTTGGGTTAAATAAGAATATAAAATAATATAAGTCGTATGTGGGAGGATAAATCTCTACCATTTTATGATCATTAAATATTATTAAGATACCAATCAATATAAAAACTAATATTGATCGATACATTGAAAATGCGTCATTCAATATCTCAAATATATTGATCACCAATGTGCTCTATAAACAATAAATTCAAGATTTTTGACTTGCATGTGATAATTAATCACAATCAATCCATCTATCTTTATATAAAAACTAATATTGATCAATGATAATAAATATCAAACCAAAAATTCTAGATCTACAATCTATGGGCAATATTCAATCACCATTGATCCATATATTGATAAAGATAAAATATTCTATTAATGTTGATATTCAATGTAAAAAACAATATCAATCGATATACTAAATCAATATCAATCAATATAAAATAAAAAATGATCATTATATACCACCACAAACCATAAATTCAAAGTTCTGACCCATGTGTGATATTTGGTCACAATAAGTGGATATAAAAAATCAATATAATTTGGTATCTCAAAAAATATCAATCACAATTTATAACCACCACTGATAAATTCAAGATCTTTGACTTGCATTCCATATTTAGTGACAATCAATCCATAAATCAATCGATATAAAAACTAATATCAAATAATCAATATTGTTCAATATCTAATCAAATATATAGATCCCCGTTGAACTCCACATACCATAAATTTGAGATCTCCAAAGTGCATGTCATGTTTGGTCACAATCAATCCTCATCAATCAACATGAATGGGGTAAGTCTCTCCCTAGGGTTTGCATGTATCAATAAGATTGGGATTATCTTTCTGAGAAATATGTGAACGATGATGGAAATCATATGATATCAATCAATATTGTCCCCTTGTTGTGTTTCACACACACACGTAGTTCCACTGTGATTTTATTTGACACACACGTGTGTAAAAAGATTTCCATGACAAGTGACTACCTTGGAGTTTACATGTAATGCATACACATGAACAATGATCAACATATTCGATATCACATGATAGTTTGCTAATATGATATCATTTGATATCTATATCGACAATGATACCATCCATGATTAGGACATGTGACTTCCATTGGGTTTGAATTTTTAGTAAGTATATAAACAATGATGGATATCTTACAATAGTGACTAATGTTATCTTGTTATTACATTTAACATATATATCAAACGATATATCCATTTTTTTATAAATGTGAAAAGAATAAGTGATTTCCCTAGGGTCTACATGTGTGAATGCACTAGCATGTGTTTCTAATAAGTAGATAAGTAAGTGAACAATGTTAAATTTATATGATATAGATTGATGTTGTCCCCTCATTAATACATATATAGAGAATCCATTTTATCGATCAATGTGTACATGACAAGAATCTCCCCCAAGGTTCACTTGTAGTGATGCACACACATAAGCATAGGACCAAGAATAGGTCTAGACATTTTTATATCAATATATCACATTCTAATTATATAAGGTCTCACAAAGCATTGCTCATAATTATAAGTTTTAAACGCAATCTAATTTCAAGTGATTGTTGCCAAAAGGAATGTTTGAAACACCTAGACTACAAGAGTGTCATGGTGCTAAGGGAGAAACAATTGTATCAATTAAATCATGCAAAATGCATATTTAGTGGCATGTATGATATTTACATTGATTAGTTATGATTAACACATTTTCAATCTAGTATATTATAAAACGGTATTTAAACGAATTCACTCAATTAAGAAAATATTAGTTTATCAAGAATACAAAAATCAATAGAAAAACAAATCCTTCATTTTATTTAAAATTAGAACATTTGTGAAATTTTAGCCCACTATCAAATGTTGCAATGTCATGGATGTGTGGATTTTCTTTTGAACATGGAGAGAGTTCCAAATAGATACATCCAGTGCATATTCTAGACAACTCACAAGATTTGAAATCTATAACTAGTTATATAAAGAATATGTTGAAGCTACTAAAGGAGAAGGTAATTTCATCACATGTGTGCATTTAAAAAACAAACAGAAAAATAAATTCAACAATATACATATTCTTAAAAGTTCAATGATAGGAGTTTGCAATGCATGTGCTTCACTAAAGGAAAAAAGGGATAAAGCATAAGGTCTAGAAAGAGATTTGCCTTTGGAAAACTATTTTTACAAATTGAATAATTCAATTATGGGAACTCATTATATATATATATATATATATATTACATG